>CAKZFK010000140.1:0-31982 GCA_936440205.1 Lepidonotus clava | reverse complement strand
AGTTCATGCCCGTGGGTACATGCGCCACTGTACAGCCAACATACCGCAATGGTGTCCACGAATATTCCAAGAGCTCTGAATTAAGTATCAAAAGCCCACTGCAAAAAAATTACCATTTTTTAAACGTCATTGGGCATTTTCAACAATTTTTTTATATAGAAAATTTGATCAAAATTGTTTTGCAGAAAACCTATAATTCCAAAATTCACCAGTGTTAGCATTTTCACAATATCAGGGTTTTCCCAGAGAAAAAAATGAGTTGGTTGTTTTGTGAATCTATGATTTTAAAGCTGGCGAAAAATTTCTCTCTGATGGAATACTTTTCATGTTCTGTTATATTTTTGACCAGCTAAGGCAGATTAAAGCTGTTTAATCAGAGTTAGATCTAAAGCTGGTCAAAACAACCGGGGCCTGGGGAAAACACTCAATATTCGATGGTAATTACATGCTCACTTTCAAACTACAATTTGAAACCACTGCAGCTGGGTCCGTAACGTCTCGGGGGGGGAGGGTGTTCAGCTAAGTGACAGTTCACATGCTCAGACCCCTGTTACACAATGTGACCCAGTTTGCCGTCAGACTGGTCCCCCCTCACCCCTACACACACACTCCCCCTGAGAGGGCTCTAAACTGAGTTTAAATTCACTAGTTTACAAAAAGTTGGTTGTCCAGCGGGTGACCAAAATATGCCTGATCTGGCTATCATACCCTCCCGTCCCCACTTCAGGGCTTGACAGTTAAGTTGAGAGTAAATTTCCCAAATATATATGGTGGCGGGGGGGGGGGGAGATAACTCTGACTTCTCTCATGTACAATGTCTTATTTTCTTTGGTCGATACCATCCTCCCCCCCCCCCCCCCAACGTTTTGTGATATTGCTAAAAATTCAGTGATAGCCCTGACGTATAAAGAGGAAATGCCAAACTTGTGGCAGTTTTTTTTATATATCTTTTTTTTAATTTTTTTTTGTTGCTATTTAAGGGATTGCTCCATAGGAAACAATGTTGTTTTTTTATTGTGGGGGGGGGGGGGGGGGGGGGACGGGGGGTTGGCCGAAATGCTATTACTTACGACAATGCTAGCACCACATACATAAACTGGGACCGGAATATGGACAGATTTATGATCTCATTGTCTTTTTGTGAGCCCTTAATTATAGTTTTTAGTATTGTAGCTTATGGGAAGGGCTCACTCAATCAGTCATGTCTTTTGTAGGTATTTGGGCTTTGATCTGATTGCCCGGTTACACAATTTTACATACAAGTAGCTACAGGCCTTTGTCCACCGGCATGTATTTGTAAGCAAGGACAATTAGTGTGCATCAAGTGTTATTGAGTGTGCGGGCCTCTCCCCTGCACCCTCCCCCACCCCCACTCCTTGAACTCAGTTCAAGGAATGGGGGTCAGGGAGGTTGGAGTTTGAGAAGCCAGAAGTGGGTTACATAACCAGTATTTGAGCCAATCAACCTCACCCCTCCACATTAGGACCTTTCCTAAGCCCCTCCCTGAGTTGTGTCTGACAGCAGGAGTGGTGGTGGTGGTCACTACTCATAGCCCATATAGCCTTCTGGTTGTAGGAAGGCCTTCAGTTTATTGAGGGACACCATTGCTATAGATTATATACATTAGATATATTGACATTTCGTTCAATTACCTTTCAAACACAATGAAATGTCCATTGTTATGTTAAGGGCGAACATCGATCGTTCCAACGATCGGAACTTTGATAGTCATTTGCTTCTTGTTTTTCCTTTGTAATCTCCTAAATCGCAAGAAAAACCGGTCACACCCCACCGCCCCGGTTCGGTTATGTCAAGCGGGGCGTGCAGGTCGGTCGGACTTATTGCGGCCAATAATTACAATTTAAGCCTCATATATCACGTTAAAGTGCCACTTTTTCCCACGACCTAGGATTTATTAACTACTGCTTAGGCCCGACATAGGGGGCTTTTTCTTCACGGTTGGGAATCAGATACTCATTAAAGACAGAACTTATGAGGTAGTTTTTGTCATAGCTGGGTCAAGTACGATCTATCCCTATCTCACCTTCTTGCCCCCCCCCCCCCCCCCCCCCCCCACGTAAATAAACGGCCTCTTTAAAAACCCGTCTCACTGGAGGATTTATAATTGGGGGGGGGGGGGGCTGTTTAGGTGCTTCATGATATCCTCACACTTTGTAAATCACTGTTTAGTAATTGTGCTCTTGACATTAAATTTAAGCTGCAAAGATTTAAATTCTCTAAAATGTGTATTCCTCCACACAATTCTCCCAGTCCAGGCACTAAGAGGTTAGGCCGTCCTAAAAAAAAATTCTGTTTCCGGTGGACTGGCCGGGTGAGTATTTTATGGCCGGGTGGGACACTTTGTTTTTCATTTTTCAAAAAAAAAATTTTGGGGGGGAAAATTTTGTGTTAAATCCTTACCAACCCTTAAAAAAAAAAAAAAAAAAAAAAAGAATTTGCGGCCGCCCGGGTCACCTTTTTAAACCCCACCCGCTGGACCGGAAATAAGATTTTTTAAGGACGGCCTTATCCCGAAAAAGGCAGACAAATTGGACAACGTTTTGATGGACTGTCAGAATTTCAAAGGCAATATATGTATGTGTACATTGGAGAGTAGTGAGTTCCGGGAACAAACGGCAGCGGACATTGCATAGAGGTTTAATATCAAGCACCTGGCATCCCTCTATGTATGTGCACAACCCTGTATTAAGGTATTTATTCTCTTAAAAATCATGCACACACAGGGTGCATGCCTCCCCAAAAGTATGCACGCTGAAGTCAAATTGTGCACACCGGGTGCAGGGTGCGGCCTTAATTTTGATCACTGCCCCTACGCCTCCCACACAAAAAAGCAACAACAAAAATAAATAAATAAAATTACAGTGGTATGTCAGCCTACAGGTGCACTGTAGGGGGTTTCTTGTATGAGAATTGCTGTTTTCAGGTCCTAATACCGACAAGCCCCGCGTAAACAACAGGTAGGCTCGGGGAGGTGGGCGGGGATTCCCGGAGCAGGCGGGCTGTCCGGCATACACAACGACACATAGATGTAACATTATGTTACCATTAGTGTTACATTGCTACTTCATGACTCCTGTCTGCATATTGATATTTAAAATATAGACAATAGTTATTTCATATGTACAGTTTTACAGTTTTAACTGACCTATTGTTCCAAACATTTGTCAGTGTTTCAGGTTTTGATGAGATAAACTTGGGAGGAGGGGTATAGATTTAGTCTGTTGGTTTGCTAGATAATACCAATCGGACTAGCTGTGTCGTGTGATCATAAAGGATTTATTTGGTGAAAATTAAAAATAAAAGAAATAATGTGACAACAGGAATCAGCCAAGTTGTGACTGTTGACTGTTAGTTGCGAGGTGTGTAACGGTACCTAACCCGGGGCGTGTAACCAACCCGCTGGCCCCAGGTAACGGGGCCCTGGGTGGGCACGGGGAGGGGGGGGGTTACCATGGTAACATCACACACACCATTAGTAAGGTCAGGGGTCAGATAATCCCATCTAATGGTCAATCCCTACGTGACTGTTCTCAGTGACCGGCTTTAAATCCCCAAAGCCCGTCAGAAATGTATTTAAAAGATGGAAAATGTTCAGTCAGAAATAGATCCCCAACCAGGTTTAAAAACCTGGGATCATTAAATGACCGGGGAAAACCTGAGTGCAAATAAATTAAGTCTCCATAAGTATTAGTAAAGTTTGCCCCCTGCACTTGGCGTGTAAGGTTCCACAGCCGACTGAAAATTGTACACCCTATCAAATATGTTATTATAGGGATGTACACACAGAAATCTGCCCTGTTGCTCAGTTTTATAACCTGTGTACCAGTTGAATACACAAAATAAGACCTTAATTTCTGACACTGAGACCTAAGTTAGACTGAGGTGTATCAGTATGGCCTTTTGTGGTGAATTACCTCCATTCTGTATATTGTGTGACCCGGCCAGTGATGTTACCCGTTCCCACGCCCATTGTTACCCCCTCCTCCAGGCTGCACTGTCACAGTGAGGACACCCCGGACAAAACACAACACCCACTCAACTAATAAGGCAAGCCACATAGTTGAGGTACTCTTTCTTTCTCTTTTTTTACCCAGTTGGTATTTTTCTCTTTTTTTTTCCAAAGATTTTATGATTCATTTTGTTATATATTGCTGTTATGAGGTAATTGCCCCCAGCAGCTGAATATGGCCAGCTTTGGCACTCTGCCAGATGGTCCCGGCTTTTTATAGATTATTATACACATGTTTGTATTTAGTGCGAATAATCTATGAAGATTTATACGTAGGGAATACTGTAGGAAATCACCGATATAAATTATTTACACACAAAAATTCTTCTATGGACACCAGGATTATGAGGGGACTTTGATTATGTTTTCCATGTCCACCCGTCTCCCCTATTTCTCCTGCTTGAACATTGTGTTTTTTCTGATACCTCGGAATTAAAACTAAAAGATGGGGAAACAAGTTTGGTGCTGCAAATTCATTTCTTCAGAATTAATTCAAATCTCATTAGCTAGATTAAACCAACGAGGCAAAGAATTAATAATTTGTCCTTTTTACAACAGGGTTCTTCGCATTTTATCTAAAAAGTTTCTCTCTAGAGAAACAGGTCTGTAAGGAAATTTCAATGCAAATGCACTTACTCTAATTGGGATAGAATTCAATTGATCAGACTTCGAAACCTGCAACTGAAGGTCCTAGTTTTTGAAGCACTTCCCAACCCACTTTTCAGGTTTTATGTCATTAATAAAAAAGAAAGCATGGTGACGATGGAACTTTATGAGACGTACCCCACCTACACCCACACACAGTGATACCCAACCCACGTACTGGTAACGAGACGTACCCCACTTACACCCTCACCCAGTGATACCCTACCCACGTACTGGTAACGAGACGTACCTCACTTACACCCACACACAGTGATACCCAACCCACGTACTGGTAACGAGACGTACCTCACTTACACCCACACACAGTGATACCCAACCCACGTACTGGTAACGAGACGTACCTCACTTACACTCACACACAGTGATACCCAACCCACGTACTGGTAACGAGACGTACCCCACTTACACCCACACACAGTGATACCCAACCCACGTACTGGTAACGAGACGTATCCCACTTACACCCACACACAGTGATACCCTACCCACGTACTGGTAACGAGACGTACCTCACTTACACCCACACACAGTGATACCCAACCCACGTACTGGTAACGAGACGTACCTCACTTACACTCACACACAGTGATACCCAACCCACGTACTGGTAACGAGACGTACCCCACTTACACCCACACACAGTGATACCCAACCCACGTACTGGTAACGAGACGTATCCCACTTACACCCACACACAGTGATACCCTACCCACGTACTGGTAACGAGACGTACCTCACTTACACCCACACACAGTGATACCCAACCCACGTACTGGTAACGAGACGTACCTCACTTACACTCACACACAGTGATACCCAACCCACGTACTGGTAACGAGACGTACCCCACTTACACCCACACACAGTGATACCCAACCCACGTACTGGTAACGAGACGTACCCCACTTACACCCACACACAGTGATACCCTACCCACGTACTGGTAACGAGACGTATCCCACTTACACCCACACACAGTGATACCCAACCCACGTACTGGTAACGAGACGTACCTCACTTACACCCACACACAGTGATACCCAACCCACGTACTGGTAACGAGACGTACCTCACTTACACTCACACACAGTGATACCCAACCCACGTACTGGTAACGAGACGTACCCCACTTACACCCACACACAGTGATACCCAACCCACGTACTGGTAACGAGATGTACCCCACTTACACCCTCACCCAGTGATACCCTACCCACGTACTGGTAACGAGATGTACCCCACCTACACCCACACACAGTGATACCCAACCCACGTACTGGTAACAAGACGTACCTCGCTTACACCCACACACAGTGATACCCAACCCACGTACTGGTAGCGAGACGTACCCCTCTTACACCCACACACAGTGATACCTAACCCACGTACTGGTAACGAGACGTACCCCACTTACGCCCACACACAGTGATACCCAACCCACGTACTGGTAACGCGACGTACGCCACTTACACCCTCACACAGTGATACCCAACCCACGTACTGGTAACGAGACGTACCTCACTTACACCCACACACAGTGATACCCAACCCACGTACTGACAATGAGATTCATACCGACATACTCTTCCCAGTGCCCCAAGGCCCAGGCCTATTACTGTCAACATCTCGGTACACGGGGACCCACTGGGCATAGTTTTTAACCAAACTAGGTGCATTTTTTGTACCCTTACTTGTTCACAGTGCGATTATTATGATTGTCACGGACATGGTAACATATATAATACACCCCGTCACTCCACCCTACACGAGCCCCGTGTAGGAGACAGACACCCGGTACTGTATTATGTGGAGATTAGAGAACTTGTATTTCACGGTGCCATACCTTCTTTAGAATGACTAAAACTTAAATGACCTAAATTTTGTAAGGGGGGGGGGGGTCATCTAAAGGTCTCGATGTACTTTTAGGAACACTTTTGCTCAGGTGTGTCCGAGGAGGAAGGGGCCTTTGCTGAGCTAGGGTATTACCAGAGTATTATAATCCTTCGGCCCCCACCACCCCTGCCCCTGTCATGTGACATGGCCCTCAGAGACCCTGCTCAGAGACGAACCCTGAAGTGGCCCAGGAAGGCGCGAATTTTCACAATAGCATGCGTCGCTAAAGAGGTGTGCGCGATTTAATCTCACTTAATATTCATACCCATTTTCTCACGTTTAATGCAGTGTCCAAGAACTGATATTTTGAGCATGGGGTCAGAGATTGGTCTTCAGAGTGAAAGCCATGAATAACCAAACTGACCTGGAAATATCACCGGTGTGTAAGCGTCTTTAACAGTTAGACCGAAATAGTGTCCAAGTCGTGCCTTCTGGTCGACAATTCATACAACACTCTAATGAAAGGTCTGATCTAAAAATAAATTAAGCTACGAGTTGATATTTATTCAAAGAGCTTCATAAGGAAAAAAGAGGTCAACAATAGTTTTTGGCACTCTGGAAAGAACCCCGTTTGTTCCTGCACACGCTTGACGTTAGTGTTAACTGCTATTTGACCTTTGGCCAAAAACAGTAATTGTTGCATTTAAGGATAGACAACAGGTGATGCGGGGCGTTTTGCCATGATTACAGTAATTACCCCCTTACTCTGCTATTCCAAATCTCTCAGGTATATGATATACAACTTTAAAAGGTTAATTAAAAACCCTATCTCTTGATATGAACCATGTTAAAATGTGAAGTTACACACCTGACATTGTGACAATGGGCACCGGGAATTCAAAAAAGTGATTTTTAACTACTATTCTTTGAACAAGGATATCTCACTTAATATTGCATGTAAAGTCCTGATATTTTGAATGCATATAGATAAGGATCATTTGGAGGGAAGCGTGTCTCAGAATTTTTATTAAGGTCCTAGTTTTGGTTTTATGAAATCTAGAAAATTAGGTTTAGAAAAATGACCAAAAGTTTCCCGTTTTTTGCAATAAAATAAAAGGCAGGACCTAGATAAAAAAAAATCTGAGATGCGCTTCCCTGCAGAACAACCTCATCAGGAGGCACACAAAGTTTGAAGTCTGTAACTTATATATTAAAGAAAATATCCATGTTCAAAAAATAAAAGTCAGGAAAATAGTCTTTAATTCATTATGTCAGAGATATTTATTTAACTATAACTTTATTTATATCATTAGAAAGATAAAATTATTACCTTTCATTTGATATATAAAACGATACTGTTTCTTGTAAATTGGGAAAATAAGGGGAGATGATGTGAATAACGCCCTGCCCACTGTTGTCTATCCTTAAGGTTTCATGCCTCACTTAAGAAATAGGGTCAGCAGGGCGGGGTTTGTTTTCAAATGTTTTTTTTAACTCTAAAGATTGCCTCAGATTGTATTTACAGTTAAAATATTCTTCATATGCCTACTGTAACACTTTTTAGCACCTGTAATATACATTTTGGTATTATATAGGCCATTTGATGTTTATTTGCTCAATTTTGTTTGATTTTAATGGGTTTCCTCAATATTATTTTTCCCTTTGATTTCGGGGGAGGGGGCTAAAGATTAGGTCAGTCGGGAAACCTGACCACAATGTTTTCTTTGGTTGGCCTTTGTTGTCAATGTGGGGAATCGCCATGGGAACGGGAATGGGCCGACCTTACCCCAATAGGCCCTGACATTTGGTACTGACAGGGGGGGAGGGGGGGGGGGGTAAAGGTTGGTGTAAGGAGTGAGGGGGGTCGGTCAGAACTAACCGATAAAGGCCAGAGGGGGTCGGCTGAACTAAACGGGACTCCCGTGGTCTGTCACTCACTTTTACCACTGATGGACTGCTCTGTACTAAACTGACCGATACAGGTCGTAAGGGGTCGTCTGAACTAGACGGGACTCCCGTGGTCGGTCACTCACTTTTACCACTGACGTACTGCTCTGTACTAAACTGACCGATACAGGTCGTAAGGGGTCGTCTGAACTAGACGGGACTCCCGTGGTCGGTCACTCACTTTTACCACTGACGTACTGCTCTATACTAAACTGACCGATACCGGCCAGACGTGGTCTGAACTAGACGGGACTCCCGTGGTCGGTCACTCACTTTTAACACTGACGTACTTGTCTCTACGAGCTTGAACTAACTGATATAGGCCAAATATTTAATATTAGTATTACACACTATTTTCTCGACCGCGCTTGACAAATCGACAAACAGAAAAAGGTGCTGGTTGCCCAACAGGCAACCACATTATTATTGAGATTTTTAGGATATCTGGTTTTGTGTCCACTCCTAGAATTGACATTTTTACCGATTTTTCAGCTTTTTCAAACAATTTATCTGATGTGCCGAGAAATTTCGGGCTACCACTTTTTGGGAAGGGCAACCAGGGCAAGTTGTGTGGTTGCCCAGTGGACAACCAGGTATCGAAAAGATTTGCCAAGCCCTGCAAATCATGTGATTTCAAACTATTTTTAGAAAATTGCTGAAAGTTTTAATGAACAGTTCGACCCCTTGGTGGTTGAAAAAGGTAACTCTGAAGGTGAGCCTTAATTCAAAAGACGGTTGAAAGGCAACAAAAAATATTTAAAAATAAATCAGTTAATGAATGAGATGCAGGGAGGGCAGAGGGTTGGGCGTGTGTCGGTCCTCTCATTACTGCGGGGAAATTACCCGCCTTCTCCGCTCGGGGTCCTTCACGAAGCACGCTGAACAGGTACTTTGCACTACAAACCTGTGAAAATCTGAAAAAATAATTATCAAAACTTAAAAACAGAAGATTCACCATCTAAATATAACGTGATTTGGATTATTTTTCCATTCTTACTTCTCCCTGTAAACAATTTTTATTCAGTAAATTTAAAGAACTTGGAAATTGGGGATTCCTTTAATTAAACTATTGACTATAAGCCCATTCAATTCGCACAACTCTTAGACTGCCTGTTCTGTTGTTTAAGTGCCTGAAAGGACTTTTCGTTGTAGACTCCAACATTAAAGAATAAGCGCTTTAGTTAAAACCACCGACGTACCTCCCTGCAGTGAGAACCCTGTTCCCTAGGTGCCCCTCTGTGTGCTTGTTAGTTAAAGGTGGGAAAAGGAGTTCCTACTTTTTCAATTGTCCGTAGCTTTTAGGAGCGGATCCAGTGGGGGGGGGGGGGGGTCCCTTCCCTCCCCCCCCAAATCCTTTTGCTGGACCACTAAACTACAAAAAGAGGGGAAAATGTCACACAGATGCACAAATGCGCGTCATTTCAGTACTTGACCTTTATGCTGACCCCACAAACCCCCTCTTGAAAATCCTGTATCCGCCTCTAGCATCTGAATTCTGATTGGTGGCAGGGGTAGGAGGGGCTGGACTAGGATCAAAGAGTAATCGTAGAAGGGTATCTGGATAGAAACCTGACTGAAGGAGGCGGCAGGAAAAAATCTTTAATGAAACGTTACAAAGCACTACAAAACCTTGAAACATTACCTAAAGGATTTTTCTTGATTTTCGCACTCCCAAAACCCCTCAGCTTGGGTCCTGCCCCTGATGGGGGGAGGCGGCACGGAGTCACGTGCCCAGATAACGGGGTTTAATTGGCTGAGATCAAAACGAGGCCACCGGAAGTGGGTCCCTGGCTGACCCCTGGTGACCCCTGGAGGGGAGGGGTCCGTTTTTAGGGGTTTGGTTAATGTGTTCTGACCCAGGTTAGCTGTTACATAATGGGTCCGCACACCCACAGCAGTCCATGGCTTTTATTGGCCACTTAGAAACTGTAAGGAATTCTTTTTATTTGCCCTCTATAAATACTATGGGGAACCCCTTTGATGATTCTTTGTAGTCCGTTCTGACCCAGATTAGCTATTGCATAATCACTTTGGGGAATGGAAGAATTCTGAAACCAACAGCCTGAATGTTCTATTGGTTTAGGTATTATAACAAATAAACGCCTACAAATTGGTGACACATATTTATGACATATAAGTGCCATATGCTACGTCTGAAAATACCCATCAAAGGTTGCTTGTAAAACTGGAATCGTTAATACACTCAATGCACAGTTTTTGTCGCCCGCACGACCATCGGCGGTGCCTACACTACAAGGGACAGTGTGTGTTGACAGGCCGTACGTACCACTCATTATTTACAGTATTTTAAACATAGTTGGAGTTTTGTTTGGGTGATAGAATAAGAAGACCCCTTGCGGTCGTCCTCAGGTGGCCGTATGACCCATGGGGAACATACATCCCGTGGGCTTCGCCCTCAGGCCGTGACGAACCCCTCTGGGTAGGACAGCCACCCTTGGACGACGACCCCCAAGGGTCTTCTTATATTAATACACTTTTTTAAAATTTATATATTTATTTATTTGGGGGTATTTTAGATGGGAACATTGTGGCCTTCAAGGCGGAAGTTAATGTGTTTAATTTTATTTTTTCTAAAATATGAGTACATCAATTTGGTATGTACTGAAGTACTGATATTTTTAAGAGCAGAAAAACAGCAGCAAAATACCTTGTTAAGCGGTTGACCAGAAACAACTTTTTTTAAGGGCTGTGCTTAATTCTATCTGCGCAACATAATCAGTTGCAGGTTTGGGTTCCCCAGTCAGTATTCGAAATTACACTTTTATATTGTGTGCCTGCCGGGCACACACATTCTGTAACTATGCACCCGGGACCTTGTATTTCCACTCCCCTACTATATAGATAAAATAATATATTGAAAATGTGTGCGCACACTGAGCGCACTTTAAAAAGACGTGCGCCCATCGGTGGAAACATGCACGTCTGGTGCAGGCCGCACCGTTAAATTCGGACACTGCCAGTACATTAGTATGTACTACTACAGGGGTGTAGGTATTCCTGTAACGGGGACCTGGTATTCCCGGCCCGGGCACACACCTGTTGGTCGTTAAACACATCACCGTACAGACTACTACAGGGGTGTAGGTATTCCTGTAACGGGGACCTGGTATTCCCGGCCCGGGCACACACCTGTTGGTCGTTAAACCCATCACCGTACAGACTACTACAGGGGTGTAGGTATTCCTGTAACGGGGACCTGGTATTCCCGGCCCGGGCACACACCTGTTGGTCGTTAAACACATCACCGTACAGACTACTACAGGGGTGTAGGTATTCCTGTAACGGGGACCTGGTATTCCCGGCCCGGGCACACACCTGTTGGTCGTTAAACCCATCACCGTACAGACTACTACAGGGGTGTAGGTATTCCTGTAACGGGGACCTGGTATTCCCGGCCCGGGCACACACCTGTTGGTCGTTAAACACATCACCGTACAGACTACTACAGGGGTGTAGGTATTCCTGTAACGGGGACCTGGTATTCACGGCCCTTGGACACACCTTTTGGTCGTTAAAGCCATCACCGTACAGACTACTACAGGGGTGTAGGTATTCCTGTAACGGGGACCTGGTATTCACGGCCCTTGGACACACCTTTTGGTCGTTAAAGCCATCACCGTACAGACTACTACAGGGGTGTAGGTATTCCTGTAACGGGGACCTGGTGTTCTCGGCCCGGGCACACACCTGTTGGTCGTTAAACACATCACCGTACAGACTACTACAGGGGTGTAGGTATTCCTGTAACGGGGACCTGGTATTCCCGGCCCGGGCACATACCTGTTGGTCGTTAAACCCATCACCGTAGTGACTCAGCCTCAGACCTACTCAGGAAGGCCAAAAGTGTACCTGTTGGGCTGTCTTTGTGTGTAACCATTGCCCGAGTCTACTGCCACGAATCTAGTCTGTCCAGTCAGAACCACTGCTTCCAAAGTGAGTCTGTACACCAGCAGCCATTTTAGGTGAGAATTCCCACACAAATCCCAGCATGCTTTGGGGCCACTGGTTTATGGCAGGTAGGACCATAAATAAGCCAGCAGCCAACAACCAGCAAAGGGCTTACCTAGCCATTTATAGAGGGCCAATAAAAGAATTCTTAGCAGAATGATGTGAAGTGGCCAATAAAAGCCATGGACTGTTGTGGGTGTATGGACCCATTACGTAGTAGCTAATCTGGAACAGAAAGGACTGCCAAGAATCCCCCCCCCCCCCACCCGATAGATCTACATACAATATGGACTGAGATGATCAAGAACATCTGTGAAGAATGACAAAATTACGTACATTAGTTACGTGTAGGCACCATTCAGTGAACAGAAGATTATTGACCAGGAGTAAGTCTAGTTTAAAAACAAATACCGCAAATGAAGAAACAAAGAAACATTTTTTCCACTCCGCAGCCTCACTCCTGAAAAAAGAGGCATTGAACTAATTATCCTAATCAACTTTTGAATAACCAGAATAATTGATATTTTTTCCCACCATTTCAATCGAATTCCTCCTGAAAAGTTGAAAAAAAAGACATGACACACTAACTGACTTCCACGCAATAACACAAATCCTATTCCGAGTCGTCGCTGTTGACTTCCGTCCCCCTTTACCTGTGTAATGTTATTCTGTGTAGGACACCGTGGCTTGGCTGCGGTCCATGTGTCGCACTCATACGCCCTGAACCCCACCTTTGTGTCATAGCGGCCTCATAACGCACTGCGATGTGACTCATGGGGGCCATATAGCGTTAATGAATATACGCAGTTAGTTATAACGAATCACGGGGGCCGAGAGGGCTATTTAGGGCTAATGAATGTATGCAGTTAGTTATAACAAATCACGGGGGGCCGAGAGGGTCAGATAGGGGTAATGAATACACGCAGTTGAACTATTGTTAATGTTGATTTAAGACTGCGTGATGTGTATAATTGATTTATCCATGAGTCGTTCATCCAAGTTATCGAGCCAATCAGACTGCGCTCAAGGTTAATTCATCCATCCCCCAATAGTTCAAAAGAAATGGACGATGAGGGAGCTCTTAAATGAAAGGGTTTTATTCAAGTAAACATCTCATCCCGAGTCAAAGCCACAGTGAATAAGTCTCCATCAGTCCACCTTCCCATCTCCTACTCAGTGATCAACCACATTAGAATACAAGTTGTTCCAGCACATCCCAGACCACCCTAGCGCTTAGCTCTATCACAATCCTTTGTCCGAGGTAGTTGGTATAGGTAAACTCCAGGATATTACGCAGGAGCTGGTAGGCATAGCTCCGAGCAGCTCAGCTAACGCTGCTGGCTTTCTACTAGTTACTAACTCCAAACTAAAACTGACTCGCTCCCTACCTTGCAACACCTTTTATACTGGTTAACAGGTGGCGCTAGGAGCGTAAAACTTCTCTTCTCAGAAGTAGTATGGTTAGGCCTGATCCTAACTAAATTATAAAGTATGATAATATATTAAAAGTACTAGGCATATTAGTACACAGTTAGTTATAACGAATCACGGGGGGCCGAGAGGGTCAGATAGGGGTAATGAATACACACAGTTAGTGATAACAAATCACGGGGGGCCGAGAGGGTCAGATAGGGGTAATGAATACACGCAGTTAGTTATAACGAATCACGGGGGCCGAGAGGGCCATTTAGGGTTAATGAATGTATGCAGTTAGTTATAACAAATCACGGGGGGCCGAGAGGGTCAGATAGGGGTAATGAATACACGCAGTTAGATATAACAAATCACGGGGGGCCGAGAGGGCCATTTAGGGTTAATGAATGTATGCAGTTAGTTATAACAAATCACGGGGGGCCGAGAGGGTCAGATAGGGGTAATGAATACACGCAGTTAGTTATAATGAATCAGGGGGGGCCGAGAGGGCCATTTAGGGTTAATGAATACACGCAGTTGGTTATAACGAATCACGGAGGCCGAGAGGGTCAGATAGGGCTAATGAATATAATTAAGCAGTATACGAATTATGTGTCTCAATATGTTACTCCTATTTTGAACTGAATCTAGCTTTAAAAACAGTAGGTACAAAACAACAATATGCCTTGATTTGTCTTACTCTGAAGCAGACATCGTTCAAGAGTAATGGCAGTGTTTGAGTTCTTTGAGATGCACTGATGGGGTTTCCTGTATTTAGTGCACCTGTAAGTTATCTTGAGCAAATTTTGGAAATACAAATCATATATTTGTATCCTGCATGTATTCGCTATGTAAAATGTTTAACAAATTATATTCAAACCAACTTTAACAGTATTTAGGGAAATGAACCTTTGTTTAAGTGTCGGTGTGTAGGCGTACCCTAATGCAGGGGAAGAGGGCTCGCGTCTGAGGGGAATAAAGGTGAACTCTGCACTTGGTGTGCACAATTTGGCTATGGAATGCGAACTTTTTGTACCCATCCCATCCCTTCCATTAGAAAGGGTGCTTTTCCAACTCCTAGACTAATCTGGACCCTTCCCCTCTGTGCTGCAGGTGTCGGTGATCGAGCGGCTGGTCTTCGACTTCCTGGGCTTCATGTGGGCGCCCATCATCGGCAACTTCCTTCACATCATCTTTGTCATCATCGGATTCTTCGGGGCCTATCAATACCGCCCCAAAATAGTTGTTGTAGTAAGTATTTAGTCAGTATACTATTCAGAGCACAATGTGCATTGAAATAGAAAAATGCACATTGGTAAAATACTGACTGTTTAAATGGCGCACACAATAAAGTTTTTTTCTGTGTACGAAAAAGTTGGATTATAACCTTATTTCTGGATCAGTTTCCGAATTTATCAAATGAATTAAATCCTACAAATTCATGTTCTTTGTATTACAAAGGTTGCAGCTGAAATCCGTCATCTGTCGAGTCGGACCTTTAGCCTATAAAGTGTAGTTATTTCGAGACTAACGTGTTTCGATTAATGGAAGATTCATGTTCAAACACCCTGCATTACATTTACACCAATGTTTGACTCTTGCTGCTACTAGCTTGCGTCCTTTCTCTTTTCCAGTATACAGTTTGGAGTTTAATATGGCTAGGATGGAATATATTCATTATATGCTTCTACTTAGAAGTAGGAATTCTTCATAAAGTAAGTACAATCTTTCTTACCCCACATAATACCCAGATTTTACACTCGACACTACAAATCTTTGCATCCTAAAATCTGAAATATTTTCCTTAGATTAAAAAGCAAAGCTATGCAAGATTGAAGAATATCGTTATTTTAATATAAGCCTCCCAAAAAATGCAGACAAAATATGATACTATTGAGAAAATAATCTAGCTTAAGAAATTGTTCAGTGAAGTATGCCTAACAAAATCCGAGTAATATAATTTGAATAAATTATTTTTAGTACTTATTGGCGACCCATTTTGACAAAATATAAAAATTACGAAGCCCCTAATAGAAAAACTGTTTGTTTTTCAGGATAGTCCAATTTTGAATATTGGTACGGGGAACAAGTCGTGGTGGCAGTCCAATGGGATTGGTTGTAAGGACGTGAACGACTCTCAGAGCACAACGGCGGCGTCCACGCCGGTCGACAACGGCTGTGTCCTGCCCTACCCCTTCGTGGAGATCATCCACGCGGGAGTGCAGATCATTCTCGCTGTGAGTCCCAATAATTCACACCTGTTTATTAGAGTTTTGTAAAAACATTGTTATTTGCTTGTATAACCTAATCAAAGGAATGAACCGTTTATTTGAATGTAAAAAAAAAAAATGTCAGAGGCTGTCTTGGCCCATCATCGAAATCACTGGGTCACTACAAATAAGCGTTTTTTATATCTATCTTTCAAATTCAAATGTAGCATATACAGGGTGCCCACGCAGGTCTTATAAGGTCTTAAAGGGTCTTATTTTGGTTTTGCCATTTATAAGGCTATTAGAAAGGTCTTATTTTAGGTCCAGAGGTCTTAGAAAGGTCTTATTTTTGGTCAATCTCAATCTATTACAAGATATAATTTTTCCTCCTGCCATTTCAATGTTTACTTATTCCTGGAGAATGTATAAATGTTTAAATAGGTCAAAAAAATCTTCCTTAAAATTTATTGAAAAGGTCTTATTTTGGTACCCGACAAGGTATTATAAAGGTCTTATTTAGGTCTTATTTCAATTTCTGAAAAAGCGTGGGCACCCTGATATAATGTGATTTGACCTTTGGGAAATGTAACCTTTGAAAGCTAAAATATTTATTATAAGATGAAGTTGTGTGAGAAAAGTAATGTTTGTAAACAGTGATACCTTGATTGTTTTAAACTACAAAAAGATCATTAAAAAAAGTTCAGCTTTCTTTGTTCTCATTTAGGATTTTGTGAAATATCAAAAAGACATGAACATTCCCACTGACACTTTCCTTATGGCCTATTGACCTGTGTTTGACTGCTGTTGTCTTTCAGTTGATGGGATTCTGTGTAGCGTGCTATGTGATATACCTTTTTACAGAGGAGGACGACAGTTGTAAGTATTGCCGCTTGCCTGCTGCCTTTCGCTCTCCCCGTCACCGCCCTGTGCCCACCCCGGCACTCACCCACTAACCACCCACTGCCCGGGGAGAAGGCTCCGATCTACTAACGTGAGAGGCCGAGGCCACAGTTACACACTCAGGGCAGTCAAAACTTTCACAAAACTTGATTTGGAAACAGTGCCGGCTTAAAGATCTCCAACCAAATTTTGTAGAGAGATAGATGCATAGATTTTCTGTCTCTAATTTTCTGTTTCTGGCAATACTAAATCCAACACAAATAATAAAGTTTCAAGGTTACATTACTATGCCTACTTAAGACCCTTTCTATCCTTTTTTTTTTTTTTTTTTTTTTTTTTAAGAAACTAATCCCCTCAGTTCTGGCAAGAATATAAATGGCTGATCTCACTCTAAAATTTAGCTCATATCTAACAGAAGACCTTGGTATATTGTGTAACTGTGGCCATAGTTGATATGCTAAGAGGAAAAGGGAACAGTTGGTTTAGATTAACAAGCCTAGGGTGCTAAGCAGGCACCTGTTGGGAATAACCCCGGTACCTGGTTTAGTGCATATATCGGGCTTCTACTAATGCCGACAGCCTCTGGTGGTTTGCCTCCATACTTCTGATCATCCTCGTATAACTCGGGTCTCGGGCCTCCAGCTCACCGACTTACCCTGTAGGGAAACTTGACAGAAACTTGATAGTGTCTCATTGGTCAAATAGGAAATATGTAGTACTTTAGAGATTCAATAGGGGACCTTCCATGAAGTACATACACAGCACGAGGGTGTTGGGGGTCCAAATGTTTGAAAATGTGTAGGCATAACTGTACAATACAATGCATATTTTAGGGAAAGGGAGACGGGGGATCTTAAATTTTTTTTTGAAATCTGCATACATACTTAATGGAAGGCACCAGTCAATGTCTATTTAATAAAAATAAAGTAATAGTTCAACTGGAAATTGTATTGTTTGGGATTATAGTAATGTGACAGGGTTGCAAAGAAATCTGAGAATAAATTCCATTTTTAAGGGTTGAGAGATTTCAGTCATTGGAAATCTCCCTTAAAAAATGTTCAGAAATCGATCGATAAGACCTGAAAACCAGAACTCTTGAAAATTAGATTTTTGTGGCAACCCTTGGAACAATTTTGAAATCAAAATCAGGGATTGATAGAAAAATGAGGCTTGTAGATGTTACTCATCCAGTTAACAATAGACCTTACCAATTGCATTTACAACTCACTCTACAATGAACAGTGTTCTTTACAATCAAAAATCTGTTATCTTTTCAGTAAAATTCTTAAAATCCTTAAATTCCCAGACTGTACAATAAATCCTGCCTTAAAGCTAATTATAGCAGATTGTATTTTCCACCCTTTTGTTTTGCGTTTTTTACATTTACATCAGTGCTCATTCTTAATGTTTACGGGTTGGTAATCATTGCTCTTTGTTCTTGAGGGTGCCCATGCAAGTTTTTTTCTTTTCTTTTGGGTCTATGTGAAAATCAGATTTATAAGTCTATAAAAATATAAGATTACAAGACACTTTTTTACTTCCTACTGTTCCAAATTTTCCTATCACCTTTAAAGTTTCACTATCATTTGTTGAAACAAAATTGGATAAAACATGGTTCAAATTCTAAATACTATATCATGAGGAATTAATCAAATTTTGAGGTAGGGGGGTTCACATGGGCACCCGTATCCACCAACCCCGCGCCGACCACTGACTCGCGTTGTGCTTTGCCTTCTCCGCAGACTGGGAATGTGAGTGAAGCAGCCGGCCCCCGACGCCGCCGCACTCTCGTGACGCACCTCCACTTGTCACGCGGAGTGTGCCCTTGTTTGTCTTTCTCTCCTTAGACTTTTACCCCTTTGAACCTTTCTCCCCCCTGCTGGGACACTGCTGCTTGTGACAAGGGGGGGCAGGTCCGCTGCAGACTTGTCCGACTTGTCACAAACTCCGAATTATTAACTTGTAGTGGCCTGGCGGTTTGGGTAAGAGCTAACCGAGTGTTAATTGACTGGTTTTGACGACTTGGCTGATAGTGTTTTGTAACCCTTCATTCTGGTGCCGTGTATCTAACCTTAGGGGACTCCTTAATATTCTCACATTTAGGTGGGTAGAGGTTCCAAAAATAGTTTTCTGAAACAGACTGCAGCATCAGTTGATGTACGTAGAATGTCTCGCTGCAGTGGCTGATGGAACGGGGCTTCAGCTTTGCTTTTCTGAAAACCTCACAACCTAAGCCAATGTATATTGCTGGTAGCAGTAAGCCGCATGGAGTACATTTAAGCACTACTAAAACATCTGTGAACTATTTCGGCTTTTAAATATGTTAGGTATTGAAATTTCCTGTTTGAACTATTAGGACATTTTTTGAGAAGAAGAACTTTTATCAAAATTTCTGAATACAGAACCTTAAGAAATAGGTTCATCTAAGAAAGATTGAAATAACAGAAAAAAAGTGCAGGGGTTGTCGGAAGGTAAGATGGTGTATTGGGAGGATACGTGAGTGGTGAGACCAGTGTGTGGGTTTGACGAGTGGGACGAGGGAGTCTGCATGCGTGCTGTGGTGTCGAGAGAGGAGTGAATGTATGCAGCACGAGATTAATTCATACTAACAATCAATCAATTTTAAAGATGCATCATAGAGAGAAAAACACACCCCGAAACAAAAGCACAAACTCTGCTGACATATTTCATTGTCATTTACAGAAAACAGAAACCGATACAATTTTTTTTTTTACAGAAACAAGTGAATGTAGTGGGAAAGTATATAGGCTAACTGGGGGACATACTGGATGGTTTGAGATTATCAACCATTGACTGGCATCACTGGTCACTCAGTTCAAGGAATCTATGTCATGTGAATATCCCCCAAGTATTCAAATAACCTGGTAATCTTTCAGGGTATTCTCAATTCCAGTGTTAGTTCTGATTAGAAATGAATCAATTAAAAAGTGAAAACTAGCTGTGGCAAAAGTCTTGTCTTCCCCAATGTTTGCTGAACAAAGGTTGAAAATCATCAAAACTGGACTTTTAAGCAATATGGGGGTCACTGATCACCACTCAGAACAATGGGTCTTAAGGCACATTCTACATCTAGGTCTTAGTAGGTATGTAACTAGGTCTCCAATTCACATGAATATTCTTAACCACCAATAGTTTAATTTGTTGAATGCATTTCAAAGGATATTTGTCTTCTGGTTCTAGACTTGTTTGGAAACAGTCTGAGGTACCCAAAAGAGAACATTCAGTCCTAATTTAGCATTCAAAACTGATTGATTCATTGAACATTCAAGAACTTTTCTTGGGACTTGGCAGATCCCGGGGAGCCATACGCACTCACATAAGGCAACTGACCTGCTCGGTAACCATTTAATATCTTATTTTAAACATATCTAGTAATACCAGCTGTATCAAGTATTTTAAGTCATGGAGGTGATGGTGGTCACACAGTTTTAGCTTCAAGTTATCACTTTTACTTTAAGTAAAGTTTTCCCACACTCCAGACCAATATGATTTTGGGTTATTTTTAAATTAGTTTGAGTTTCTTATTCTTCAGTCTCAGACATGATTGAAGGATTGGTTTCGCTAAATGTATACAACACTAAAAGTTCTGTAAAACTAAATGGAAATTATCATTTATAAACCGATTAGGGAAATAATTTTTGTTGCTAATGGAAGCCCATGACTTTAGATTTTATGTTTAGTATTTTCTCCCCTGAAAGTTATAGTGGACAAGAATACATTTCTCTTGTGAGTCGCTTTTTGAGAGTTTCTTCTGCATTCAAAGGATCTCGATCCGTTTTTGTGGTCGAGTTGGTTGTTGAAGGAGTGGATCTACCTTCACTGTGCCTTCATGACCAATACAAGCCTTATAATAGGTGATGATTCCCTAGTCCACAGCCTTTACCCCTTGACCAACCCAAACCTTACAATAGGTGATGATTAAGGTGATCCCTAGTCCACAACCTTTACCCCTTGACCAACCCAAACCTTATAATAGGTGATGATTAAGGTGATCCCTAGTCTACAGCCTTTACCCCTTGACCAACCCAAACCTTATAATAGGTGATGATTAAGGTGATCCCTAGTCTACAGTCTTTACCCCTTGACCAACACAAACCTTATAATAGGTGATGATTAAGGTGATCCCTAGTCCACAACCTTTACCCCTTGACCAACCCAAACCTTATAATAGGTGATGATTAAGGTGATCCCAGCCTTTACCCCTTGCACTGCACTGCCCCACACCCTCAACACATACCCTACACATTCAGACAAGTGTTCATGTCAACCCATATAGAGTTGCAGTATCAACCATGACCTAATACCTTAAGGAACATATCAAATGCCATAATAAAAGACATTTTCTGTCAATTGCCTTCTTACCTGAACTCCCAAAATACCTTTTCAGGAGGTCCTTCCAGTCATTGACTCTTTATCGTCTTCATGTGAAATATGTAAACACGCACAAACACTCCTGCAGGAAGGCCCTCTCATGGCTTTTGGTGTCTGTCCACCGATGACCGACCAAACCACATTATCCGTATTTTGTCCTGAGATGTGCATTTGCATTGTGCACCATGGATGCTGCTTGAACTAACGGTACCTACTAACCACTAGATAAATCTTAACCTGAGTTAGGTAAAAGGTATGCTTGGTTTGCCGCAACATAAAAGAAAAGCCAGGCGGAATGATATTTACAACTCACATAACCCATTCTTTTTCTTTCTACTATGTTTTTTGCTTGTCATGCAGAGTTCATTTCAGTAACAAACAGTTGCTTTTATTTCAATTCTCATTTCAAGAACTCTGCACCAATGATTTGATATCAAGTTACAGGCTTATTTAATCTTTTTGTTTGTTGATTTGTATTGTTTTCATAAATTCAGTCACAGTACATCGTAAGTGCATCTTAGAAAAGTAAATATAGATTTACACTACTTTATAGTTTAAAACTACCAGTACTAGTGACACATTTGGATCAAGTAGCTGGACGTAGAGTTATGATACTTACTCAGTATTTAACCATCAGGCTTTGCTGCGTGTCTACGCTGAGCACAAGAATCTCCTCTGACCTTAGCAATAATGTGTTCCAAGCATTTTCAAGAATAATTGTGATGGTTACATTACTGAAACCACTGCCTTATAGAGAACTTCAGTTGATTGGTCTTGCTGCAACTTCTATGAGAACTGAGTAGATAGTGCGTAGTGTCGGTCGCCCCCGGTCTACAATGCAAATGGTCTCTTGACCGTACCACATGTGACCTCGATGCCGCCCAAATTCAACCTTGTCACAAACTTGCCTCAAACTATGCTTGTGGCTTGGCCTCACCATTTCCTAATTGGCATTTTTTGTGCGTGTTTTCATTTCAGTCGACTTTATCGGTGGATTTGACACGTATTCTGCCTATCAGTCCCCTGCCAAGAGTTCGCACATGCAGCTACAACCAGTCTATGTGTACGTATACGAATGCTAACTTTGGTCTCCTAGTTTCACACACACATGCCAAAGTTCTTACACACAGTGCTTACATAGAAAAACACCAAAAAAAGGCCTTTGCTAAAGTCTCACCAGTCAGCAGTAAACCGCTAGTGTTAACCATGTAATTATGGTCCATAGATGTCGGTTGCTTTTCGTGCTGGCTCAAATATTGAACAAATTCAGGATGTCTGAAGTCCTACATATGGAGCACTTTACAAATTATGATAAATATTAATAAAACCAAAGTGTAAAAGCAAACACATCAGTCTTAGAATGTAACGCAAAACAAAGCTTGATTAATTACTCAGAGGAGCTGATGTTATATTGGAACCCAACCTGGGTTGGTTTATATCACTCTTAACTGTCAGTGTGGTTGTTGTCTATGTCAGAGACAAGGCAGGTATGTGACGTCTCTTTCGCTCACCCGGCCGTACCGGTCTCACCCCCACCTTGTCAGACTGGCCGCTGGCCACCCCTCCGAGTCCTCACAACCCCAGTTTACCCATGCTCACTGTTTTTACCCATTGTCATCTGTGGCAGTTTATTTCTGCAGTACATGCTGTGTTGCATTTACAGTTTACATTTAGCAAAGAATTCTGAAGTGTTTCAGGAGTTTCTGTATCATGAAAATCAACCCCAAAAATGTAGGAAACACTGTGTGAGCACCAACCAACTTAAGTGAGAGTTAGTGAATGAAAGAGAGTGACTTTGGGAAAAGAAACATCAGGGGGAGAGTGAGAGTACATGTCTTTAGGTATTGTGAAGTGTGAGTGGAGAGTGAGAGTATGTCTTTAGATATGATGAAGTTTGGTGGAGAGTGAGAGTACATGTGTTTAGGTACGGGGAAGTGTGAGTGGACAGTGAGAGTACATGTCTTTAGGTACTGTGAAGTTTGAGTGGAGAGTGAGAGTACATGTTTTGAGATTCGGTGGAGTTTGAGTGGAGAGTGAGAGTACATGTCTTTAAGTATGGTGGAGAGTGAGAATACATGTCTTTAGGTACTGTGCAGTTTGCATGGAGAGCGAGAGTACATGTCTTTAGGTAAGGTGAAGTGTGAGTGGAGAGTGAGAGTACATGTCTTTAGGTAATGTGGAGTTTGCATGGAGAGTGAGAGTACATGTCTTGAGGTACAGTGGAGTTTGAGTGGAGAGTGAGAGTACATGTCTTTAGGTACGGGGAAGTATGAGTGGACAGTGAGAGTACATGTCTTTAGGTACTGTGGAGTTTGCATGGAGAGTGAAAGTACATGTCTTGAGGTACGGTGGAGTTTGAGTGGAGAGTGAGAGTACATGTCTTTAAGTACGGTGAAGTGTGAGTGGAGAGTGAGAGTACATGTCTTTAGGTATGGTGGAGTTTGAGTGGAGAGTGATAAGAGGGAAGACATTGTGACCAGGGGACGTGGGGGGGGGGGGGAGTGAACACTGTACTGTATTATGATGGGTTTGTGGGGAAGGCTGACCTGTCAAAGGAGTATGAGCTGTGAGGGGAGAGAATGAGGATCACCAGAAAGTGGGAGAGGGAAGTGACCTGTAAGGGGAGAATGTATGGTCTGTGGGGGAGAATGACATGTGGTTGGAGAGTGTGACTTGTGATGGGAGAGTGTAGAACCTGGTGTGGTTGGGGAGTGTGACTTTGGTGGGTGAGAGGTGGAGGACTCTACCACGACGTGTGAAACTGCCCCGCGTGTGACTGACTGTCTGTGATTGCCGTCTTTCAGAGAGAGGGGGGAGTTGGGCACAATGGTCCACCACGATCACGAATAGCATATGTAGGTACTAGGTAATGCCCCACACGAGACGCGTCTGACGCCCTCCTGCAGGTATACTCCATGTCATGTTGTAGCACCAGCAATTCGCAACCAGTCAGTTTCCATATCTCGTGTCGTTTCGTCTCCACAGTTGTAGCCTAGGCTGTTGTATGTCTCTCTGTGCACTTCGCTCTCTTTGAGACCCTTTAGGTACAGCAACAAGATTCTTCACCTTCCAACTATGGGACATCTTAATGAATGCTTCATAGATTTCACCTCTTTCTAGAAACAGTCCTTGGAGTTATTCCCCTTCTCTATACAAACAATCAGACACACTTAAAACAATTGTGCTAATGGATTTCCATAAGCCTTTTGAGGTATTTTAGTTCATTTCTGAATAGAAATACCAACCTTCAATCATGTTTCAGATTTTTTTCCCTCTCTATGTATCTCACCTAGCATAGTTTTTATTGGTATAGTTTTTATTTTGTGGGTATATTTTCTGTGATAAGGTTTATGCATGGTGTATTGCCAGATGTATTCTTTCAAACAATTTACAGTTATTTTCTTTGTCTATTATCTGTATGGCATGTATATGTATATACTCAGTGTTCATAAATATCTGCAATTGTAGTTTTACAACTTAAGTTTTATTCATGACTTTTCTGCATATCATATAGAGGATAGTTATTAGGTTGTAGTCATACAAGGTATATGTTTAGTTCCATCCTGAGGGTGAGTAAAAAAAATTATTGTTGTACTTTGTATTTCTTTTACAGAATTTAACATTGCTCAAAGACAAAGCTATTTTGGCACTCTTCATGTAATATTGGTTATGGTTATTAATATGGAATTCTGTTGTCCTTTGCTGTAAATATGACATTCAATGGATACACAAATTATGCCCTACTAACACTCATAATAACCACAAATACAACAAGACAACAATAAGAAAACCGTTTACCTTCTTTGCAGCTCAACCGGTCCACGATGAACTAGAATACATCAAGATGCGCTACAAGTCGCCGGCACGAAGCAGTTTCCGTGACAATAAGACTTACGAGACGTTGACCACTCGCTCTACCTACAGCACGGTTGACCGTGGTGTAGACGGACCCAACGGGCCCAACTACAGCGACGACTCAATTGTTGACTACCCCCAGAAAGAAAAACCCTCCTCTTTTGAGAAGAAGGGTAAGCATGACAAGAGTTGGAAGAAGACTATCAGCAGTCCACTCCCCGAGGGTCAGACAGACCTCGGCAGGTACGGCTACGATCAGGCTGAGAAGTACCGCTATAACATCATTGGCCAGACGCAGGGAGTCACTGTCATCTAAGAAGTTGTTACACATAGAGGCTGGCTGTGTTGTCCATAAAGCTAGTTCTCTACTTTGAAATGTTACTGGAAGCTGCGGAGACTATCATCGGTCGGCCTTGCTGGCATATCTTGTCCTTGTATGCAAGTGTTGCCTTATGTTAGCTTGCATCACAGAGAGATAAGAATGGTGTATTCTATAATCATCTGATATTAGGGCTTTTGTTGAATGCCTGTTTTTGTCGTAGTATACAGATATAAACATAAGTATGTTGTTCACAGTCACCATTTTAAAGAGGTAATATGTCCCTGTTTTTACGGTAATATATCAGGGTATCTAGTTGGGGAACCCGCTGACCAGGCAAGTTGCCTAGATCTGTTACATATGTTATATGATGATTGCATATGACAATTGTGTCAAGACTTGTATGTTTAACCTGGTCCATTTTAAAGCTAAACATTGAAAAGGGAAAGCAATGATATATACCAAATCCATTCTTTTCCCTAAATCCTGTTAAGAAAATGTCAGTTTTTGATTTTTAAATATAATGACTCTGACTCCATCCCAAAAACCAGATATCACAAGAGTTCTACACAATTGAAGTAGCATAATTAGTAAGGTTCTCAGTGACACTGCTTCTTTAGTATGAGTCATTGTGAAGCCCAGGGTGGTACAGCCCCTACAGGTGTGTGGCCCTACTGTCCAATAAGTAATACATGATGTGATACAGAAGGCAGAGATCAATAAGCGGGGTTCCCTTCCATGAACCATTGTACAGTTTTTATGGAGAAGGGCAATTGTACCCATGAGTTCACTGAGTTCCAGAAGGCCACTCCAAACTTCTGAACTTAAAATCATTATGTTTTTTTCTGCCAAATCTTAACCTATCTTGCTCACTGTTGGGTTCAACAGAAGACTCATTTTTTTGTTCAGATTCTTAAGAAGGATTTCCAGTAATTGCATGTGGAGATCAAGTCCCCTACTGTAAAAGAAGTTGGGGTTAGAGAGCTTGAGGTTTGCCAAAATGCATGTTAGAGTTTATGTGATGAAACAAATCAGTCCAAATGAAAGCACTGGGTTTTGCAGAGAGTAGAGTGCTTAAGTATTGGTCTGATTTGTCTACTTTAAGCATTCAACGGTTTCACCATATATTTATCAGGAAACTGTTGCGTAGTTAACTATTGTAAATAGCGACTATTTTAGATGAAAGAGGATGTTTTGATGCAGTAGAATGATTGCGGCCCACAATTGCCACCCTTGTACATAGGTTTTCAGTGTTTCTATCCAGGTCAGTGGTAAAAGGGTTGCAGTTGGGTATATTGTGCACCGAGTTCAGATTACATGTAAAATATGCCCTTAATGTGTGACATTATCCATGTGTAACAATATTCAGTCTCCAGACTCTCAAAGATGAAAAATAAGTAGATGGAATTTACCACAGAACAATAATCTAGTCATATGAGATTACGGGCGATGAATTTGTTACACGTGTTAAAGCCTCATCCTCCGGCTAAATTCTCCAGTCACTTTGCACTCTGCAAAGACTTAACTCCAACTCCAGGTGGAAACTTAGTGAGGGTTGACACCACCAGAGAATAAAACAGAAGCAACAATAATATCTATATAACAATAAGAGCTGAAGTTGGAGTAACTAGTTATGTCTTCTCCCCAAAGCTGCTGATAGGATCTGGGATGAACCAGATAAGAAGTATGGCCTCACACCAACCCGTACCCAACATGTGGCAGTTTTAGGTTATTGATGCATAAATATCGGTCAATTCCATTAATACAAAAGCGAAGTATGGCATTGAAGTCAATACATCAGGAAAGCTCAATGGCATTCTTTAGGGCCTGAGTTAGATCAAACCTGTACTTTGAAATTATTTTTGCACTTCTCCTTTCTTAGTGTGTGATAGAAATTTAGGTCAAATTACCAAAGAGACTTTACTTTATGAAACTATATGAGGCACATACATAATTGGAGAAAAGTGGTAACCCAGGCCTATATCCGATACCTGGTATGAATATGGGAGAGGGTGTGGACATTATTGTGGCATTGATGTTGTGGAGTTGAGTTGGACTGAGAAAAAGTGTAAGAATTGCAGACAATCAAGTTGCTGCAAATCAGAGAGAACGAAACATACAAATATATCACAAGTGTAAATGTTGTGTCATAACAGACTTTGTCAGAACACATGAAGTCCTCGAATGTCATAATATACCTAATGTTCCGTATTCTTAGCCAAAGACAAATTGAAACCGGCATTTCATAAGGAAGGGAATGCTTCACTCTCGGATAATCTGATATTAGTTATGGATGAGTAACTTAAAATATTTGCAGTAATGCCGACCCAGTGTCTTGAGCAGAGATGCTATTTTTTTCCTATTTTTGTAGGATTTCCTACTTTCTGATGGTTTTGGATTGCACGACAGAATTTTCACACATCACTCAAATATCTGTTTCAGAGCATTTCTATGTTAGTTTCAAGCTATTCAAATTCAATGTCAGGCCTCCATTCCTAAAGGTTATTTCCCTCCTAGTTGCTTCTTGGATAAAATTAGAATAAACCTTTCCTACTTTTCCTACCTGGTCATCAGTTGGGAATGGCATGTCTGCTTGAGACATCTTTTCCCTGACTTACAGCGGAGGATATTGATCATTTTAACAAAGGGCCCAAATAAAGTTTAACAAAAGCGAGCACATGAAGCGAACAAATTCCACTGTTTTTAGTTGGTGCTCAAGGAACTGTTGCACCTTTTTCTTTTATTTGTTATTTCAATTGGTGCTCAATGGAAGTTTGCTTTAAGAAATGTGTTGAAGAGAATCTCCACTCAAGGAAATACTGTCAGGCTGCATTACCTGAAAGCTCGTGACATTATTTAGTTTTACTGAGTTTTTACAGCTTCGTTCTGTTTGTGGAGTTCAGACTGTTCTCCATGTGCCACAAAGTGACACATTTGAGAGGGCCCCTTGGAGCCTTCTAAACCTGTCCTGATAACTGACACCCAAATATTGCCCAACAGGGAGAAATGTGAGGGTCATTCCACCAGCAAAAGGCAAAGAAATATTTCCTTTTATCAGGAGATCTAAGATAACAGCAGGGCAGGAATTGATACAAGTTTACTGGTGTCTTTCTGCTTGTACTATGGAGCCATCTCAGATGTGTCGTTGAAGGGGCTTCATGGAGAATCACTCGCTGTACAAGATCTGGCTTTTTATGTTGGCAGCATTATCGTTAGAAATCATTGTGAGAAATGTTGTGTCTTTGTTTGGAGGCAGAAACTAGGACTTGACTGCTTCAGGGGCTGAAGGCTTGCTCACTATCATTATAAGGGACAATTATATAGAAAGATTTTATGGTTTTCTTTCTGCATGAAAATGTAATCATGGAACTTTGAACCATCTTAACTTGGCCTATCTTACTTAGTGCATTTATTGCCATGGGTTAGGGTTCAAGATCTTGATTTCAAAGTACTTTATCAAACTTGTTTTAGGTATGAAAACCAGCTCAGTGTTATAGCTTATGCAGGTTCCATTTAAATTCAGTCATTTCTTCAACTGCAGGTGTCTGTGGGTATAAAGTAAAACCCTATCTACTTATTTTAAGAGGGAAACATGAATAGAGGTTGAAATGTTTAGAGCTCTCAGGTACCCTCCAAACTTCAGGTTATTGAAAATTCTATATTTTGATGTCAAAGCTAGGGAAAGCGCTTTAGGTCCCGCAGACACCTCTGAACAGTATTGAGTTGCCGAGGCTATTTCTCCAGCTGCATGTACAAATCAGCAGGTGTGTTTGCTGTAGGTCATTGTGAGTCTGTGGGAGAATGAGCAAAGTAATAATGACAATAGACTATGATCTGAGAGAGTTTCTCTTTGGGATAAATAATTGGGGGATCTTGAGATGCTGCGGGCAGGCTGGGTGCGTAGACTGACCGCGTGCTCCGCCCGCCGCGTACACTGATGTCGGTGTGTGTACATACCCTGTCTACAGAACTAGCTAGCGCCCATGAGATGGGCCACTGTGATTGTGTACTGAACAAGTCAACAGAAATAAAGTCTTTTTGTAGGAAACGATCATGTTGTCTTTTATGTAAGTTTTGAGTCAATGACCCAACTGATGGTTTTACATTTATCAGGTTCCCCCACAGCACAGGGAAAAGAGCTTAAAAGAAAAATAAGGGAAAATAGCAAAATACGTTCTCTGACAGGGGAAACACAGGGAATTTGCAAACTTTACCAAAAAAAACAGGGAGAACACAGAATTTAATTGGCAAGGTTCTGAAATTCCTGATTTTCTAATATTAGGGATCTAACTTTTTCAGTTGGGTTGTCCAAATTTTTTCTGCATGCACAGGCATTTAATTTTGAACAACTTTCTAGAAATGATAGAACAATAGAGTCCATTCCGTACCTCGCGCGGCCGTCACGGTCCAGTGGAGGTAGGACAAACAAACCCACGTGGTGGGTAGAGCGTGACACCTGATTGGTCAGGGATCATTACATAATGCTGATAAGGGACTCAGGAGTTCTCCCATTGGCTAACATTTAAATGAAAACTTTTAATATTGAAAAATGTTTATAAAATACAAGGCTTACAGCCACAGTAATGATTCATATATCAATGAAAAGGGAAAGCTCTGCACTATACACCCAATGTTAAGGCATTATTTTACCTTGTATGAACACCAAGTTCCAGATGGTTTAAAGTCACCAATTAACATTGGCTCAAAGAGAGATTAACCCCTGGCTTGTCTGGCCTGCACCTCTGGAGCTGAGTTCCACACTAGGTGGCGTGGTCCGGAATCTCATTTATTCACCCAATAATCTAATCCTGACCTGGCGCGTCCGTCACGTTCCAGTGAAGGTAGGACAAACAAACCCACGTGGTGGGGACAGCGCAACACCTGATTGGTGCGGGGTCATAACATAATGCTGATAAGGCCTCTGCGCCCATTTCCCATTGGCTAGAATTAAATCAAAACTTTTAATCTTGCGAATTGTTTAAAAAAAATCAAGACAACCATTTATAGCCATGAACTATACACCAAAAAAGAGATGAGATTCTGAACTATATGGCCATTGTTACAAGATTCTTCTAACTTTTGCAGCTAAAAAGTTATAGGTAGTTTAATATAACCAATTTACATTGGCTCAAAGAGAGAAAACCCCCAAGCTTGTCTGGCTAGCCCTGCTTTGGTTCAGTTCCACACTAGGTGGCGTGGTCTGGAAAATCATTTATCACCGATAGCCACTTTCTTGACTTTTACCTGCAGGTTAGCCTTAATCAGGACGCTTGCTGGGTAATATGTCAGCTTTAGTATAGGAATTTTCATAAATCATGTCATTATTTATAGTTGAGTTAAGAAAAACTAAAGATCATTATTTTTCAAATTTGTACCCTCATACATTAAATATTTCCAAGTTGTTCGAAAATTAATTCATTATAGGTGGATTTATCAGTTTTCATTAATTTTCTATAGATTTTCCAGGGGTTTTGTCGACAGAATTTATCAAAATTAGCCTGCAGGTGCATGAAATATTGTGAATGAGCTATCTGTGGTTATGTGAATTGCCGGGGGAAAGGGAAAACATAATATTTGATAATTATTCAAAAAATTAGAAAATGATATCCGCAACATTTTCACACTCCACTGTATAATGCATGTCAGGCTTACGGACACATATAGAATTCTGGACTTCATGAAAATCTTGAAGTCCATATAAAAACAAATATATTAGTATAGCAAAACTGAAAGCAAACTTTTTATGTATCAAACAGAAAAAAGCAACACTTTAACCATCATGAGCAAAATTGTTATAAAAGATTGACAAGACAAGAGTAACACTAATCATTTCAGTTAAAACAAGAAAGGAAGATGATGGCAATAGACTTCAAACCAATACTCAAGATTCTCCCACCCTCTTCAATCATGTACAAACACTGGTTCTTCAAGATAGACCCAGAAAGATATCTATGGATTTGACCATTTCTATAAACGATTGCTGCCTTATTACCACAATATTTAGAAGAAAAAAGTTTATTGAATATCTTCAGATGTGTCTGATCTAATAATTGATGAGAGATTTCCATGGCAGTTTGCCTCATTTTGAGGTGTGGATTTTCCAATATGACGGATGTTTGCGACTTGACTGAACCAAAGAAATGAACGTGAGACTTCAAGATTAATGCCTGAACACCTCATTGACTCTGCTCTGGATCATTCTCCGGGTTTGACCTATTGAACCCATCGAATGAGTCTTACTCCAAGGAGTAAGGGGTCACGCCAAAAACTCTGAAACCAGCTTTTGTTTTTGGTATAATTGTACTAATAGCTTAGTACTTTTAATATATTATCATATTGTATAATCTAGTTAGGATCAGGCCTAGCAAGTCTACTTCTAAGAAGAGGTATTTTTGCGCTCCTAGCGCCACCTGTTAACCAGTATAAAAGGTGTTGCAAGGTAGGGAGT
>CAKZFK010000139.1:0-32149 GCA_936440205.1 Lepidonotus clava | reverse complement strand
ACTGTCAGTTAACTTCGTCCCCTTATTTGAGGCGCTTAGAAACGTCGCACGAACAAACCGAAGCCAGCGTTTCGAAGCCCAGGCCAAGGCGAATTTTTCCAGCTATTCACTTGGAATGCTGGGATAGCCCAAGCCCTTCAAAAACGGCCCGCAAGGTCGGCGGCCTGTTAAAAAGGGTGCTTTCGTTAGAATCAAATCGGCCCGTCACGGAATTGGACGGGAATAGGCTCAAAATGACCGCCAAGGTGTGGGGAATCATGTGTTAAAATATGAAGTTTCAATTCCAAGTTTGGGTTTTGATTCAATACCATTCTCTATATAGAGTTTAATATAAACTGGGGCTGGCCTATGCTATAGCACTGTCAGTTAACTTCGTCCCCTTATTTGAGGCGCTTAGAAACGTCGCACGAACAAACCGAAGCCAGCGTTTCGAAGCCCAGGCCAAGGCGAATTTTTCCAGCTATTCACTTGGAATGCTGGGATAGCCCAAGCCCTTCAAAAACGGCCCGCAAGGTCGGCGGCCTGTTAAAAAGGGTGCTTTCGTTAGAATCAAATCGGCCCGTCACGGAATTGGACGGGAATAGGCTCAAAATGACCGCCAAGGTGTGGGGAATCATGTGTTAAAATATGAAGTTTCAATTCCAAGTTTGGGTTTTGATTCAATACCATTCTCTATATAGAGTTTAATATAAACTGGGGCTGGCCTATGCTATAGCACTGTCAGTTAACTTCGTCCCCTTATTTGAGGCGCTTAGAAACGTCGCACGAACAAACCGAAGCCAGCGTTTCGAAGCCCAGGCCAAGGCGAATTTTTCCAGCTATTCACTTGGAATGCTGGATAGCCCAAGCCCTTCAAAAACGGCCCGCAAGGTCGGCGGCCTGTTAAAAAGGGTGCTTTCGTTAGAATCAAATCGGCCCGTCACGGAATTGGACGGGAATAGGCTCAAAATGACCGCCAAGGTGTGGGGAATCATGTGTTAAAATATGAAGTTTCAATTCCAAGTTTGGGTTTTGATTCAATACCATTCTCTATATAGAGTTTAATATAAACTGGGGCTGGCCTATGCTATAGCACTGTCAGTTAACTTCGTCCCCTTATTTGAGGCGCTTAGAAACGTCGCACGAACAAACCGAAGCCAGCGTTTCGAAGCCCAGGCCAAGGCGAATTTTTCCAGCTATTCACTTGGAATGCTGGGATAGCCCAAGCCCTTCAAAAACGGCCCGCAAGGTCGGCGGCCTGTTAAAAAGGGTGCTTTCGTTAGAATCAGATCGGCCCGTCACGGAATTGGACGGGAATAGGCTCAAAATGACCGCCAAGGTGTGGGGAATCATGTGTTAAAATATGAAGTTTCAATTCCAAGTTTGGGTTTTGATTCAATACCATTCTCTATATAGAGTTTAATATAAACTGGGGCTGGCCTATGCTATAGCACTGTCAGTTAACTTCGTCCCCTTATTTGAGGCGCTTAGAAACGTCGCACGAACAAACCGAAGCCAGCGTTTCGAAGCCCAGGCCAAGGCGAATTTTTCCAGCTATTCACTTGGAATGCTGGGATAGCCCAAGCCCTTCAAAAACGGCCCGCAAGGTCGGCGGCCTGTTAAAAAGGGTGCTTTCGTTAGAATCAAATCGGCCCGTCACGGAATTGGACGGGAATAGGCTCAAAATGACCGCCAAGGTGTGGGGAATCATGTGTTAAAATATGAAGTTTCAATTCCAAGTTTGGGTTTTGATTCAATACCATTCTCTATATAGAGTTTAATATAAACTGGGGCTGGCCTATGCTATAGCACTGTCAGTTAACTTCGTCCCCTTATTTGAGGCGCTTAGAAACGTCGCACGAACAAACCGAAGCCAGCGTTTCGAAGCCCAGGCCAAGGCGAATTTTTCCAGCTATTCACTTGGAATGCTGGGATAGCCCAAGCCCTTCAAAAACGGCCCGCAAGGTCGGCGGCCTGTTAAAAAGGGTGCTTTCGTTAGAATCAAATCGGCCCGTCACGGAATTGGACGGGAATAGGCTCAAAATGACCGCCAAGGTGTGGGGAATCATGTGTTAAAATATGAAGTTTCAATTCCAAGTTTGGGTTTTGATTCAATACCATTCTCTATATAGAGTTTAATATAAACTGGGGCTGGCCTATGCTATAGCACTGTCAGTTAACTTCGTCCCCTTATTTGAGGCGCTTAGAAACGTCGCACGAACAAACCGAAGCCAGCGTTTCGAAGCCCAGGCCAAGGCGAATTTTTCCAGCTATTCACTTGGAATGCTGGGATAGCCCAAGCCCTTCAAAAACGGCCCGCAAGGTCGGCGGCCTGTTAAAAAGGGTGCTTTCGTTAGAATCAAATCGGCCCGTCACGGAATTGGACGGGAATAGGCTCAAAATGACCGCCAAGGTGTGGGGAATCATGTGTTAAAATATGAAGTTTCAATTCCAAGTTTGGGTTTTGATTCAATACCATTCTCTATATAGAGTTTAATATAAACTGGGGCTGGCCTATGCTATAGCACTGTCAGTTAACTTCGTCCCCTTATTTGAGGCGCTTAGAAACGTCGCACGAACAAACCGAAGCCAGCGTTTCGAAGCCCAGGCCAAGGCGAATTTTTCCAGCTATTCACTTGGAATGCTGGGATAGCCCAAGCCCTTCAAAAACGGCCCGCAAGGTCGGCGGCCTGTTAAAAAGGGTGCTTTCGTTAGAATCAAATCGGCCCGTCACGGAATTGGACGGGAATAGGCTCAAAATGACCGCCAAGGTGTGGGGAATCATGTGTTAAAATATGAAGTTTCAATTCCAAGTTTGGGTTTTGATTCAATACCATTCTCTATATAGAGTTTAATATAAACTGGGGCTGGCCTATGCTATAGCACTGTCAGTTAACTTCGTCCCCTTATTTGAGGCGCTTAGAAACGTCGCACGAACAAACCGAAGCCAGCGTTTCGAAGCCCAGGCCAAGGCGAATTTTTCCAGCTATTCACTTGGAATGCTGGGATAGCCCAAGCCCTTCAAAAACGGCCCGCAAGGTCGGCGGCCTGTTAAAAAGGGTGCTTTCGTTAGAATCAAATCGGCCCGTCACGGAATTGGACGGGAATAGGCTCAAAATGACCGCCAAGGTGTGGGGAATCATGTGTTAAAATATGAAGTTTCAATTCCAAGTTTGGGTTTTGATTCAATACCATTCTCTATATAGAGTTTAATATAAACTGGGGCTGGCCTATGCTATAGCACTGTCAGTTAACTTCGTCCCCTTATTTGAGGCGCTTAGAAACGTCGCACGAACAAACCGAAGCCAGCGTTTCGAAGCCCAGGCCAAGGCGAATTTTTCCAGCTATTCACTTGGAATGCTGGGATAGCCCAAGCCCTTCAAAAACGGCCCGCAAGGTCGGCGGCCTGTTAAAAAGGGTGCTTTCGTTAGAATCAAATCGGCCCGTCACGGAATTGGACGGGAATAGGCTCAAAATGACCGCCAAGGTGTGGGGAATCATGTGTTAAAATATGAAGTTTCAATTCCAAGTTTGGGTTTTGATTCAATACCATTCTCTATATAGAGTTTAATATAAACTGGGGCTGGCCTATGCTATAGCACTGTCAGTTAACTTCGTCCCCTTATTTGAGGCGCTTAGAAACGTCGCACGAACAAACCGAAGCCAGCGTTTCGAAGCCCAGGCCAAGGCGAATTTTTCCAGCTATTCACTTGGAATGCTGGGATAGCCCAAGCCCTTCAAAAACGGCCCGCAAGGTCGGCGGCCTGTTAAAAAGGGTGCTTTCGTTAGAATCAAATCGGCCCGTCACGGAATTGGACGGGAATAGGCTCAAAATGACCGCCAAGGTGTGGGGAATCATGTGTTAAAATATGAAGTTTCAATTCCAAGTTTGGGTTTTGATTCAATACCATTCTCTATATAGAGTTTAATATAAACTGGGGCTGGCCTATGCTATAGCACTGTCAGTTAACTTCGTCCCCTTATTTGAGGCGCTTAGAAACGTCGCACGAACAAACCGAAGCCAGCGTTTCGAAGCCCAGGCCAAGGCGAATTTTTCCAGCTATTCACTTGGAATGCTGGGATAGCCCAAGCCCTTCAAAAACGGCCCGCAAGGTCGGCGGCCTGTTAAAAAGGGTGCTTTCGTTAGAATCAAATCGGCCCGTCACGGAATTGGACGGGAATAGGCTCAAAATGACCGCCAAGGTGTGGGGAATCATGTGTTAAAATATGAAGTTTCAATTCCAAGTTTGGGTTTTGATTCAATACCATTCTCTATATAGAGTTTAATATAAACTGGGGCTGGCCTATGCTATAGCACTGTCAGTTAACTTCGTCCCCTTATTTGAGGCGCTTAGAAACGTCGCACGAACAAACCGAAGCCAGCGTTTCGAAGCCCAGGCCAAGGCGAATTTTTCCAGCTATTCACTTGGAATGCTGGGATAGCCCAAGCCCTTCAAAAACGGCCCGCAAGGTCGGCGGCCTGTTAAAAAGGGTGCTTTCGTTAGAATCAAATCGGCCCGTCACGGAATTGGACGGGAATAGGCTCAAAATGACCGCCAAGGTGTGGGGAATCATGTGTTAAAATATGAAGTTTCAATTCCAAGTTTGGGTTTTGATTCAATACCATTCTCTATATAGAGTTTAATATAAACTGGGGCTGGCCTATGCTATAGCACTGTCAGTTAACTTCGTCCCCTTATTTGAGGCGCTTAGAAACGTCGCACGAACAAACCGAAGCCAGCGTTTCGAAGCCCAGGCCAAGGCGAATTTTTCCAGCTATTCACTTGGAATGCTGGGATAGCCCAAGCCCTTCAAAAACGGCCCGCAAGGTCGGCGGCCTGTTAAAAAGGGTGCTTTCGTTAGAATCAAATCGGCCCGTCACGGAATTGGACGGGAATAGGCTCAAAATGACCGCCAAGGTGTGGGGAATCATGTGTTAAAATATGAAGTTTCAATTCCAAGTTTGGGTTTTGATTCAATACCATTCTCTATATAGAGTTTAATATAAACTGGGGCTGGCCTATGCTATAGCACTGTCAGTTAACTTCGTCCCCTTATTTGAGGCGCTTAGAAACGTCGCACGAACAAACCGAAGCCAGCGTTTCGAAGCCCAGGCCAAGGCGAATTTTTCCAGCTATTCACTTGGAATGCTGGGATAGCCCAAGCCCTTCAAAAACGGCCCGCAAGGTCGGCGGCCTGTTAAAAAGGGTGCTTTCGTTAGAATCAAATCGGCCCGTCACGGAATTGGACGGGAATAGGCTCAAAATGACCGCCAAGGTGTGGGGAATCATGTGTTAAAATATGAAGTTTCAATTCCAAGTTTGGGTTTTGATTCAATACCATTCTCTATATAGAGTTTAATATAAACTGGGGCTGGCCTATGCTATAGCACTGTCAGTTAACTTCGTCCCCTTATTTGAGGCGCTTAGAAACGTCGCACGAACAAACCGAAGCCAGCGTTTCGAAGCCCAGGCCAAGGCGAATTTTTCCAGCTATTCACTTGGAATGCTGGGATAGCCCAAGCCCTTCAAAAACGGCCCGCAAGGTCGGCGGCCTGTTAAAAAGGGTGCTTTCGTTAGAATCAAATCGGCCCGTCACGGAATTGGACGGGAATAGGCTCAAAATGACCGCCAAGGTGTGGGGAATCATGTGTTAAAATATGAAGTTTCAATTCCAAGTTTGGGTTTTGATTCAATACCATTCTCTATATAGAGTTTAATATAAACTGGGGCTGGCCTATGCTATAGCACTGTCAGTTAACTTCGTCCCCTTATTTGAGGCGCTTAGAAACGTCGCACGAACAAACCGAAGCCAGCGTTTCGAAGCCCAGGCCAAGGCGAATTTTTCCAGCTATTCACTTGGAATGCTGGGATAGCCCAAGCCCTTCAAAAACGGCCCGCAAGGTCGGCGGCCTGTTAAAAAGGGTGCTTTCGTTAGAATCAAATCGGCCCGTCACGGAATTGGACGGGAATAGGCTCAAAATGACCGCCAAGGTGTGGGGAATCATGTGTTAAAATATGAAGTTTCAATTCCAAGTTTGGGTTTTGATTCAATACCATTCTCTATATAGAGTTTAATATAAACTGGGGCTGGCCTATGCTATAGCACTGTCAGTTAACTTCGTCCCCTTATTTGAGGCGCTTAGAAACGTCGCACGAACAAACCGAAGCCAGCGTTTCGAAGCCCAGGCCAAGGCGAATTTTTCCAGCTATTCACTTGGAATGCTGGGATAGCCCAAGCCCTTCAAAAACGGCCCGCAAGGTCGGCGGCCTGTTAAAAAGGGTGCTTTCGTTAGAATCAAATCGGCCCGTCACGGAATTGGACGGGAATAGGCTCAAAATGACCGCCAAGGTGTGGGGAATCATGTGTTAAAATATGAAGTTTCAATTCCAAGTTTGGGTTTTGATTCAATACCATTCTCTATATAGAGTTTAATATAAACTGGGGCTGGCCTATGCTATAGCACTGTCAGTTAACTTCGTCCCCTTATTTGAGGCGCTTAGAAACGTCGCACGAACAAACCGAAGCCAGCGTTTCGAAGCCCAGGCCAAGGCGAATTTTTCCAGCTATTCACTTGGAATGCTGGGATAGCCCAAGCCCTTCAAAAACGGCCCGCAAGGTCGGCGGCCTGTTAAAAAGGGTGCTTTCGTTAGAATCAAATCGGCCCGTCACGGAATTGGACGGGAATAGGCTCAAAATGACCGCCAAGGTGTGGGGAATCATGTGTTAAAATATGAAGTTTCAATTCCAAGTTTGGGTTTTGATTCAATACCATTCTCTATATAGAGTTTAATATAAACTGGGGCTGGCCTATGCTATAGCACTGTCAGTTAACTTCGTCCCCTTATTTGAGGCGCTTAGAAACGTCGCACGAACAAACCGAAGCCAGCGTTTCGAAGCCCAGGCCAAGGCGAATTTTTCCAGCTATTCACTTGGAATGCTGGGATAGCCCAAGCCCTTCAAAAACGGCCCGCAAGGTCGGCGGCCTGTTAAAAAGGGTGCTTTCGTTAGAATCAAATCGGCCCGTCACGGAATTGGACGGGAATAGGCTCAAAATGACCGCCAAGGTGTGGGGAATCATGTGTTAAAATATGAAGTTTCAATTCCAAGTTTGGGTTTTGATTCAATACCATTCTCTATATAGAGTTTAATATAAACTGGGGCTGGCCTATGCTATAGCACTGTCAGTTAACTTCGTCCCCTTATTTGAGGCGCTTAGAAACGTCGCACGAACAAACCGAAGCCAGCGTTTCGAAGCCCAGGCCAAGGCGAATTTTTCCAGCTATTCACTTGGAATGCTGGGATAGCCCAAGCCCTTCAAAAACGGCCCGCAAGGTCGGCGGCCTGTTAAAAAGGGTGCTTTCGTTAGAATCAAATCGGCCCGTCACGGAATTGGACGGGAATAGGCTCAAAATGACCGCCAAGGTGTGGGGAATCATGTGTTAAAATATGAAGTTTCAATTCCAAGTTTGGGTTTTGATTCAATACCATTCTCTATATAGAGTTTAATATAAACTGGGGCTGGCCTATGCTATAGCACTGTCAGTTAACTTCGTCCCCTTATTTGAGGCGCTTAGAAACGTCGCACGAACAAACCGAAGCCAGCGTTTCGAAGCCCAGGCCAAGGCGAATTTTTCCAGCTATTCACTTGGAATGCTGGGATAGCCCAAGCCCTTCAAAAACGGCCCGCAAGGTCGGCGGCCTGTTAAAAAGGGTGCTTTCGTTAGAATCAAATCGGCCCGTCACGGAATTGGACGGGAATAGGCTCAAAATGACCGCCAAGGTGTGGGGAATCATGTGTTAAAATATGAAGTTTCAATTCCAAGTTTGGGTTTTGATTCAATACCATTCTCTATATAGAGTTTAATATAAACTGGGGCTGGCCTATGCTATAGCACTGTCAGTTAACTTCGTCCCCTTATTTGAGGCGCTTAGAAACGTCGCACGAACAAACCGAAGCCAGCGTTTCGAAGCCCAGGCCAAGGCGAATTTTTCCAGCTATTCACTTGGAATGCTGGGATAGCCCAAGCCCTTCAAAAACGGCCCGCAAGGTCGGCGGCCTGTTAAAAAGGGTGCTTTCGTTAGAATCAAATCGGCCCGTCACGGAATTGGACGGGAATAGGCTCAAAATGACCGCCAAGGTGTGGGGAATCATGTGTTAAAATATGAAGTTTCAATTCCAAGTTTGGGTTTTGATTCAATACCATTCTCTATATAGAGTTTAATATAAACTGGGGCTGGCCTATGCTATAGCACTGTCAGTTAACTTCGTCCCCTTATTTGAGGCGCTTAGAAACGTCGCACGAACAAACCGAAGCCAGCGTTTCGAAGCCCAGGCCAAGGCGAATTTTTCCAGCTATTCACTTGGAATGCTGGGATAGCCCAAGCCCTTCAAAAACGGCCCGCAAGGTCGGCGGCCTGTTAAAAAGGGTGCTTTCGTTAGAATCAAATCGGCCCGTCACGGAATTGGACGGGAATAGGCTCAAAATGACCGCCAAGGTGTGGGGAATCATGTGTTAAAATATGAAGTTTCAATTCCAAGTTTGGGTTTTGATTCAATACCATTCTCTATATAGAGTTTAATATAAACTGGGGCTGGCCTATGCTATAGCACTGTCAGTTAACTTCGTCCCCTTATTTGAGGCGCTTAGAAACGTCGCACGAACAAACCGAAGCCAGCGTTTCGAAGCCCAGGCCAAGGCGAATTTTTCCAGCTATTCACTTGGAATGCTGGGATAGCCCAAGCCCTTCAAAAACGGCCCGCAAGGTCGGCGGCCTGTTAAAAAGGGTGCTTTCGTTAGAATCAAATCGGCCCGTCACGGAATTGGACGGGAATAGGCTCAAAATGACCGCCAAGGTGTGGGGAATCATGTGTTAAAATATGAAGTTTCAATTCCAAGTTTGGGTTTTGATTCAATACCATTCTCTATATAGAGTTTAATATAAACTGGGGCTGGCCTATGCTATAGCACTGTCAGTTAACTTCGTCCCCTTATTTGAGGCGCTTAGAAACGTCGCACGAACAAACCGAAGCCAGCGTTTCGAAGCCCAGGCCAAGGCGAATTTTTCCAGCTATTCACTTGGAATGCTGGGATAGCCCAAGCCCTTCAAAAACGGCCCGCAAGGTCGGCGGCCTGTTAAAAAGGGTGCTTTCGTTAGAATCAAATCGGCCCGTCACGGAATTGGACGGGAATAGGCTCAAAATGACCGCCAAGGTGTGGGGAATCATGTGTTAAAATATGAAGTTTCAATTCCAAGTTTGGGTTTTGATTCAATACCATTCTCTATATAGAGTTTAATATAAACTGGGGCTGGCCTATGCTATAGCACTGTCAGTTAACTTCGTCCCCTTATTTGAGGCGCTTAGAAACGTCGCACGAACAAACCGAAGCCAGCGTTTCGAAGCCCAGGCCAAGGCGAATTTTTCCAGCTATTCACTTGGAATGCTGGGATAGCCCAAGCCCTTCAAAAACGGCCCGCAAGGTCGGCGGCCTGTTAAAAAGGGTGCTTTCGTTAGAATCAAATCGGCCCGTCACGGAATTGGACGGGAATAGGCTCAAAATGACCGCCAAGGTGTGGGGAATCATGTGTTAAAATATGAAGTTTCAATTCCAAGTTTGGGTTTTGATTCAATACCATTCTCTATATAGAGTTTAATATAAACTGGGGCTGGCCTATGCTATAGCACTGTCAGTTAACTTCGTCCCCTTATTTGAGGCGCTTAGAAACGTCGCACGAACAAACCGAAGCCAGCGTTTCGAAGCCCAGGCCAAGGCGAATTTTTCCAGCTATTCACTTGGAATGCTGGGATAGCCCAAGCCCTTCAAAAACGGCCCGCAAGGTCGGCGGCCTGTTAAAAAGGGTGCTTTCGTTAGAATCAAATCGGCCCGTCACGGAATTGGACGGGAATAGGCTCAAAATGACCGCCAAGGTGTGGGGAATCATGTGTTAAAATATGAAGTTTCAATTCCAAGTTTGGGTTTTGATTCAATACCATTCTCTATATAGAGTTTAATATAAACTGGGGCTGGCCTATGCTATAGCACTGTCAGTTAACTTCGTCCCCTTATTTGAGGCGCTTAGAAACGTCGCACGAACAAACCGAAGCCAGCGTTTCGAAGCCCAGGCCAAGGCGAATTTTTCCAGCTATTCACTTGGAATGCTGGGATAGCCCAAGCCCTTCAAAAACGGCCCGCAAGGTCGGCGGCCTGTTAAAAAGGGTGCTTTCGTTAGAATCAAATCGGCCCGTCACGGAATTGGACGGGAATAGGCTCAAAATGACCGCCAAGGTGTGGGGAATCATGTGTTAAAATATGAAGTTTCAATTCCAAGTTTGGGTTTTGATTCAATACCATTCTCTATATAGAGTTTAATATAAACTGGGGCTGGCCTATGCTATAGCACTGTCAGTTAACTTCGTCCCCTTATTTGAGGCGCTTAGAAACGTCGCACGAACAAACCGAAGCCAGCGTTTCGAAGCCCAGGCCAAGGCGAATTTTTCCAGCTATTCACTTGGAATGCTGGGATAGCCCAAGCCCTTCAAAAACGGCCCGCAAGGTCGGCGGCCTGTTAAAAAGGGTGCTTTCGTTAGAATCAAATCGGCCCGTCACGGAATTGGACGGGAATAGGCTCAAAATGACCGCCAAGGTGTGGGGAATCATGTGTTAAAATATGAAGTTTCAATTCCAAGTTTGGGTTTTGATTCAATACCATTCTCTATATAGAGTTTAATATAAACTGGGGCTGGCCTATGCTATAGCACTGTCAGTTAACTTCGTCCCCTTATTTGAGGCGCTTAGAAACGTCGCACGAACAAACCGAAGCCAGCGTTTCGAAGCCCAGGCCAAGGCGAATTTTTCCAGCTATTCACTTGGAATGCTGGGATAGCCCAAGCCCTTCAAAAACGGCCCGCAAGGTCGGCGGCCTGTTAAAAAGGGTGCTTTCGTTAGAATCAAATCGGCCCGTCACGGAATTGGACGGGAATAGGCTCAAAATGACCGCCAAGGTGTGGGGAATCATGTGTTAAAATATGAAGTTTCAATTCCAAGTTTGGGTTTTGATTCAATACCATTCTCTATATAGAGTTTAATATAAACTGGGGCTGGCCTATGCTATAGCACTGTCAGTTAACTTCGTCCCCTTATTTGAGGCGCTTAGAAACGTCGCACGAACAAACCGAAGCCAGCGTTTCGAAGCCCAGGCCAAGGCGAATTTTTCCAGCTATTCACTTGGAATGCTGGGATAGCCCAAGCCCTTCAAAAACGGCCCGCAAGGTCGGCGGCCTGTTAAAAAGGGTGCTTTCGTTAGAATCAAATCGGCCCGTCACGGAATTGGACGGGAATAGGCTCAAAATGACCGCCAAGGTGTGGGGAATCATGTGTTAAAATATGAAGTTTCAATTCCAAGTTTGGGTTTTGATTCAATACCATTCTCTATATAGAGTTTAATATAAACTGGGGCTGGCCTATGCTATAGCACTGTCAGTTAACTTCGTCCCCTTATTTGAGGCGCTTAGAAACGTCGCACGAACAAACCGAAGCCAGCGTTTCGAAGCCCAGGCCAAGGCGAATTTTTCCAGCTATTCACTTGGAATGCTGGGATAGCCCAAGCCCTTCAAAAACGGCCCGCAAGGTCGGCGGCCTGTTAAAAAGGGTGCTTTCGTTAGAATCAAATCGGCCCGTCACGGAATTGGACGGGAATAGGCTCAAAATGACCGCCAAGGTGTGGGGAATCATGTGTTAAAATATGAAGTTTCAATTCCAAGTTTGGGTTTTGATTCAATACCATTCTCTATATAGAGTTTAATATAAACTGGGGCTGGCCTATGCTATAGCACTGTCAGTTAACTTCGTCCCCTTATTTGAGGCGCTTAGAAACGTCGCACGAACAAACCGAAGCCAGCGTTTCGAAGCCCAGGCCAAGGCGAATTTTTCCAGCTACAGTCGACTCTGTCTTTAGTGGACTCTGTCTTTAGTGGACAATTCTTCTGGTCCCGGCAGGATTTCTCTTTAATTCAATACAGAATTCTCTGTGTTAAAGGGACAACTGTCTTATGTGGACAGCGGACACTTTTTCTGAAATTTTGGTCAGATTCTCTGTCTTAAGTGGACAGTAATGGTCTTAAATGGACAGTACTGGTCTTAAGTGGACAGTGGTCTAAATTATTTTTATTGTAAATCTGGGTTTGAGGGGACAGGGCATGACTGGCAGAACTCCTCCCTTTGATATGTGGCCGGGAGAGTTGTGGAGTGGACAGGGGTTGATTGACAGGACTTCTCCCTTTGATATGTGGCCGGGAGAGGTGTGGAGGGGACAGGGGATGACTGGCAGAACTCCTCGCTTTGATACGTGGCCGGGAGAGGTGTGGAGGGGAGGGGTTGACTGACAGGACTTCTCCCTTTGATGGGAGGCCGGGAGAGGTGTCGAGTGGACAGGGGGTTGACTGACAGGACTTCTCCCTTTGATGGGAGGCCGGGAGAGGTGTGGAGTGGACAGGGGGTGACTGGCAGGACTTCTCCCTTTGATGGGAGGCCGGGAGAGGTGTGGAGTGGACAGGGGGTGACTGACAGGACTTCTCCCTTTGATGGGAGGCCCGGAGAGGTGTGGAGGGTACAGTGAGTGACAGAGGCCTGCAGGTGTTTAAATGGACAGAAACAAAACACGACGGCAACAGTTCTAGTAATGATAGGACCCTTTGTACTTAAGAAAGTTCTTCTGGAAAAAAGGTACCGACTGGCTGGTCCTATGGCCCCAGGTTCTTACAGAAACAAAACAGTTCGGCGTGACACCAGAAGGGGGTGCGCACTGCTGCATGACATTTCTGACTCCTTGGTTAGACACCTTTCCCGTCTGCAGCAGGAAAACGGTGGATATATAAGGGCGCAGTGGGTGTTACACAGCGGGTGGTCACCAGTGGGTCTAGTAATGACAGGACGCTTTGTACATAAGAAAGTTGTACTTGAAAAAAGTTACCGACTGGCTGGTCCTATGGCCCCAGGTTCTTACAGAAACAAAACACGACGGCAACAGTTCTAGTAATGATAGGACGCTTCGTACTTAAGAAAGTTCTTCTGGAAAAAAGGTACCGACTGGCTGGTCCTATGGCCCCAGGTTCTTACAGAAACAAAACACGACGGCAACAGTTCTAGTAATGATAGGACGCTTCGTACTTAAGAAAGTTCTTCTGGAAAAAAGGTACCGACTGGCTGGTCCTATGGCCCCATGTTCTTACAGAAACAAAACACGACGGTATGTGCATGGCACGAACCAAACTAGTTCGGCGTGACACCAGAAGGGGGTGCGCACTGCTGCATGACATTTCTGACTTCTTGGTTAGACACCTTTCCCGTCTGCAGCAGGAAAACGGTGGATATATAAGGGCGCAGTGGGTGTTACACAGCGGGTGGTCACCAGTGGGTCTAGTAATGACAGGACGCTTTGTACATAAGAAAGTTGTACTTGAAAAAAGTTACCGACTGGCTGGTCCTATGGCCCCAGGTTCTTACAGAAACAAAACACGACGGCAACAGTTCTAGTAATGATAGGACGCTTCGTACTTAAGAAAGTTCTTCTGGAAAAAAGGTACCGACTGGCTGGTCCTATGGCCCCAGGTTCTTACAGAAACAAAACAGTTCGGCGTGACACCAGAAGGGGGTGCGCACTGCTGCATGACATTTCTGACTTCTTGGTTAGACACCTTTCCCGTCTGCAGCAGGAAAACGGTGGATATATAAGGGCGCAGTGGGTGTTACACAGCGGGTGGTCACCAGTGGATCTAGTAATGACAGGACGCTTTGTACATAAGAAAGTTGTACTTGAAAAAAGTTACCGACTGGCTGGTCCTATGGCCCCAGGTTCTTACAGAAACAAAACACGACGGCAACAGTTCTAGTAATGATAGGACGCTTCGTACTTAAGAAAGTTCTTCTGGAAAAAAGGTACCGACTGGCTGGTCCTATGGCCCCAGGTTCTTACAGAAACAAAACACGACGGCAACAGTTCTAGTAATGATAGGACGCTTCGTACTTAAGAAAGTTCTTCTGGAAAAAAGGTACCGACTGGCTGGTCCTATGGCCCCATGTTCTTACAGAAACAAAACACGACGGTATGTGCATGGCACGAACCAAACTAGTTCGGCGTGACACCAGAAGGGGGTGCGCACTGCTGCATGACATTTCTGACTTCTTGGTTAGACACCTTTCCCGTCTGCAGCAGGAAAACGGTGGATATATAAGGGCGCAGTGGGTGTTACACTGCGGGTGGTCACCAGTGGGTCTAGTAATGACAGGACGCTTTGTACATAAGAAAGTTGTACTTGAAAAAAGTTACCGACTGGCTGGTCCTATGGCCCCAGGTTCTTACAGAAACAAAACACGACGGCAACAGTTCTAGTAATGATAGGACGCTTCGTACTTAAGAAAGTTCTTCTGGAAAAAAGGTACCGACTGGCTGGTCCTATGGCCCCAGGTTCTTACAGAAACAAAACACGACGGTATGTGCATGGCACGAACCAAACTAGTTCGGCGTGACACCAGAAGGGGGTGCGCACTGCTGCATGACATTTCTGACTTCTTGGTTAGACACCTTTCCCGTCTGCAGCAGGAAAACGGTGGATATATAAGGGCGCAGTGGGTGTTACACAGCGGGTGGTCACCAGTGGGTCTAGTAATGACAGGACGCTTTGTACATAAGAAAGTTGTACTTGAAAAAAGTTACCGACTGGCTGGTCCTATGGCCCCAGGTTCTTACAGAAACAAAACACGACGGCAACAGTTCTAGTAATGATAGGACGCTTTGTACCTAAGAAAGTTCTTGTGGAAAAAAGGTACCGACTGGCTGGTCCTATGGCCCCAGGTTCTTACAGAAACAAAACAGTTCGGCGTGACACCAGAAGGGGGTGCGCACTGCTGCATGACATTTCTGACTTCTTGGTTAGACACCTTTCCCGTCTGCAGCAGGAAAACGGTGGATATATAAGGACGCAGTGGGTGTTACACAGCGGGTGGTCACCAGTGGGTCTAGTAATGACAGGACGCTTTGTACATAAGAAAGTTGTACTTGAAAAAAGTTACCGACTGGCTGGTCCTATGGCCCCAGGTTCTTACAGAAACAAAACACGACGGCAACAGTTCTAGTAATGATAGGACGCTTTGTACTTAAGAAAGTTCTTGTGGAAAAAAGGTACCGACTGGCTGGTCCTATGGCCCCAGGTTCTTACAGAAACAAAACACGACGGTGTGTGCATGGCACGAACCAAACTAGTTCGGCGTGACACCAGAAGGGGGTGCGCACTGCTGCATGACATTTCTGACTTCTTGGTTAGACACCTTTCCCGTCTGCAGCAGGAAAACGGTGGATATATGAGGGCGCAGTGGGTGTTACACAGCGGGTGGTCACCAGTGGGTCTAGTAATGACAGGACGCTTTGTACATAAGAAAGTTGTACTTGAAAAAAGTTACCGACTGGCTGGTCCTATGGCCCCAGGTTCTTACAGAAACAAAACACGACGGCAACAGTTCTAGTAATGATAGGACGCTTCGTACTTAAGGAAGTTCTTCTGGAAAAAAGGTACCGACTGGCTGGTCCTATGGCCCCAGGTTCTTACAGAAACAAACACGACGGTATGTGCACGGCACGAACCAAACTAGTTCGGCGTGACACCAGAAGGGGGTGCGCACTGCTGCATGACATTTCTGACTCCTTGGTTAGACACTTTTCCCGTCTGCAGCAGGAAAACGGTGGATATATAAGGGCGCAGTGGGTGTTACACAGCGGGTGGTCACCAGTGGGTCTAGTAATGACAGGACGCTTTGTACATAAGAAAGTTGTACTTGAAAAAAGTTACCGACTGGCTGGTCCTATGGCCCCAGGTTCTTACAGAAACAAAACACGACGGCAACAGTTCTAGTAATGATAGGACGCTTCGTACTTAAGAAAGTTCTTCTGGAAAAAAGGTACCGACTGGCTGGTCCTATGGCCCCAGGTTCTTACAGAAACAAAACACGACGGCAACAGTTCTAGTAATGATAGGACGCTTCGTACTTAAGAAAGTTCTTCTGGAAAAAAGGTACCGACTGGCTGGTCCTATGGCCCCATGTTCTTACAGAAACAAAACACGACGGTATGTGCATGGCACGAACCAAACTAGTTCGGCGTGACACCAGAAGGGGGTGCGCACTGCTGCATGACATTTCTGACTTCTTGGTTAGACACCTTTCCCGTCTGCAGCAGGAAAACGGTGGATATATAAGGGCGCAGTGGGTGTTACACTGCGGGTGGTCACCAGTGGGTCTAGTAATGACAGGACGCTTTGTACATAAGAAAGTTGTACTTGAAAAAAGTTACCGACTGGCTGGTCCTATGGCCCCAGGTTCTTACAGAAACAAAACACGACGGCAACAGTTCTAGTAATGATAGGACGCTTCGTACTTAAGAAAGTTCTTCTGGAAAAAAGGTACCGACTGGCTGGTCCTATGGCCCCAGGTTCTTACAGAAACAAAACACGACGGTATGTGCATGGCACGAACCAAACTAGTTCGGCGTGACAACAGAAGGGGGTGCGCACTGCTGCATGACATTTCTGACTTCTTGGTTAGACACCTTTCCCGTCTGCAGCAGGAAAACGGTGGATATATAAGGGCGCAGTGGGTGTTACACAGCGGGTGGTCACCAGTGGGTCTATTAATGACAGGACGCTTTGTACATAAGAAAGTTGTACTTGAAAAAAGTTACCGACTGGCTGGTCCTATGGCCCCAGGTTCTTACAGAAACAAAACACGACGGCAACAGTTCTAGTAATGATAGGACGCTTTGTACCTAAGAAAGTTCTTGTGGAAAAAAGGTACCGACTGGCTGGTCCTATGGCCCCAGGTTCTTACAGAAACAAAACAGTTCGGCGTGACACCAGAAGGGGGTGCGCACTGCTGCATGACATTTCTGACTTCTTGGTTAGACACCTTTCCCGTCTGCAGCAGGAAAACGGTGGATATATAAGGACGCAGTGGGTGTTACACAGCGGGTGGTCACCAGTGGGTCTAGTAATGACAGGACGCTTTGTACATAAGAAAGTTGTACTTGAAAAAAGTTACCGACTGGCTGGTCCTATGGCCCCAGGTTCTTACAGAAACAAAACACGACGGTGTGTGCATGGCACGAACCAAACTAGTTCGGCGTGACACCAGAAGGGGGTGCGCACTGCTGCATGACATTTCTGACTTCTTGGTTAGACACCTTTCCCGTCTGCAGCAGGAAAACGGTGGATATATAAGGGCGCAGTGGGTGTTACACAGCGGGTGGTCACCAGTGGGTCTAGTAATGACAGGACGCTTTGTACATAAGAAAGTTGTACTTGAAAAAAGTTACCGACTGGCTGGTCCTATGGCCCCAGGTTCTTACAGAAACAAAACACGACGGCAACAGTTCTAGTAATGATAGGACGCTTCGTACTTAAGAAAGTTCTTCTGGAAAAAAGGTACCGACTGGCTGGTCCTATGGCCCCAGGTTCTTACAGAAACAAAACACGACGGTGTGTGCATGGCACGAACCAAACTAGTTCGGCGTGACACCAGAAGGGGGTGCGCACTGCTGCATGACATTTCTGACTTCTTGGTTAGACACCTTTCCCGTCTGCAGCAGGAAAACGGTGGATATATAAGGGCGCAGTGGGTGTTACACAGCGGGTGGTCACCAGTGGGTCTAGTAATGACAGGACGCTTTGTACATAAGAAAGTTGTACTTGAAAAAAGTTACCGACTGGCTGGTCCTATGGCCCCAGGTTCTTACAGAAACAAAACACGACGGCAACAGTTCTAGTAATGATAGGACGCTTCGTACTTAAGAAAGTTCTTCTGGAAAAAAGGTACCGACTGGCTGGTCCTATGGCCCCAGGTTCTTACAGAAACAAAACACGACGGTATGTGCACGGCACGAACCAAACTAGTTCGGCGTGACACCAGAAGGGGGTGCGCACTGCTGCATGACATTTCTGACTCCTTGGTTAGACACCTTTCCCGTCTGCAGCAGGAAAACGGTGGATATATAAGGGCGCAGTGGGTGTTACACAGCGGGTGGTCACCAGGGGGTCTAGTAATGACAGGACGCTTTGTACATAAGAAAGTTGTACTTGAAAAAAGTTACCGACTGGCTGGTCCTATGTCCCCTGGTTCTTACAGAAACAAAACACGACGGCAACAGTTCTAGTAATGATAGGACGCTTTGTACCTAAGAAAGTTCTTGTGGAAAAAAGGTACCGACTGGCTGGTCCTATGGCCCCAGGTTCTTACAGAAACAAAACAGTTCGGCGTGACACCAGAAGGGGGTGCGCACTGCTGCATGACATTTCTGACTTCTTGGTTAGACACCTTTCCCGTCTGCAGCAGGAAAACGGTGGATATATAAGGACGCAGTGGGTGTTACACAGCGGGTGGTCACCAGTGGGTCTAGTAATGACAGGACGCTTTGTACATAAGAAAGTTGTACTTGAAAAAAGTTACCGACTGGCTGGTCCTATGGCCCCAGGTTCTTACAGAAACAAAACACGACGGCAACAGTTCTAGTAATGATAGGACGCTTTGTACTTAAGAAAGTTCTTGTGGAAAAAAGGTACCGACTGGCTGGTCCTATGGCCCCAGGTTATTACAGAAACAAAACACGACGGTGTGTGCATGGCACGAACCAAACTAGTTCGGCGTGACACCAGAAGGGGGTGCGCACTGCTGCATGACATTTCTGACTTCTTGGTTAGACACCTTTCCCGTCTGCAGCAGGAAAACGGTGGATATATGAGGGCGCAGTGGGTGTTACACAGCGGGTGGTCACCAGTGGGTCTAGTAATGACAGGACGCTTTGTACATAAGAAAGTTGTACTTGAAAAAAGTTACCGACTGGCTGGTCCTATGGCCCCAGGTTCTTACAGAAACAAAACACGACGGAAACAGTTCTAGTAATGATAGGACGCTTCGTACTTAAGGAAGTTCTTCTGGAAAAAAGGTACCGACTGGCTGGTCCTATGGCCCCAGGTTCTTACAGAAACAAAACACGACGGTATGTGCACGGCACGAACCAAACTAGTTCGGCGTGACACCAGAAGGGGGTGCGCACTGCTGCATGACATTTCTGACTCCTTGGTTAGACACCTTTCCCGTCTGCAGCAGGAAAACGGTGGATATATAAGGGCGCAGTGGGTGTTACACAGCGGGTGGTCACCAGTGGGTCTAGTAATGACAGGACGCTTTGTACATAAGAAAGTTGTACTTGAAAAAAGTTACCGACTGGCTGGTCCTATGGCCCCAGGTTCTTACAGAAACAAAACACGACGGCAACAGTTCTAGTAATGATAGGACGCTTCGTACTTAAGAAAGTTCTTCTGGAAAAAAGGTACCGACTGGCTGGTCCTATGGCCCCAGGTTCTTACAGAAACAAAACACGACGGCAACAGTTCTAGTAATGATAGGACGCTTCGTACTTAAGAAAGTTCTTCTGGAAAAAAGTTACCGACTGGCTGGTCCTATGGCCCCTGGTTCTTACAGAAACAAAACACGACGGTATGTGCATGGCACGAACCAAACTAGTTCGGCGTGACACCAGAAGGGGGTGCGCACTGCTGCATGACATTTCTGACTTCTTGGTTAGACACCTTTCCCGTCTGCAGCAGGAAAACGGTGGATATATAAGGGCGCAGTGGGTGTTACACTGCGGGTGGTCACCAGTGGGTCTAGTAATGACAGGACGCTTTGTACATAAGAAAGTTGTACTTGAAAAAAGTTACCGACTGGCTGGTCCTATGGCCCCAGGTTCTTACAGAAACAAAACACGACGGCAACAGTTCTAGTAATGATAGGACGCTTCGTACTTAAGAAAGTTCTTCTGGAAAAAAGGTACCGACTGGCTGGTCCTATGGCCCCAGGTTCTTACAGAAACAAAACACGACGGTATGTGCATGGCACGAACCAAACTAGTTCGGCGTGACACCAGAAGGGGGTGCGCACTGCTGCATGACATTTCTGACTTCTTGGTTAGACACCTTTCCCGTCTGCAGCAGGAAAACGGTGGATATATAAGGGCGCAGTGGGTGTTACACAGCGGGTGGTCACCAGTGGGTCTATTAATGACAGGACGCTTTGTACATAAGAAAGTTGTACTTGAAAAAAGTTACCGACTGGCTGGTCCTATGGCCCCAGGTTCTTACAGAAACAAAACACGACGGCAACAGTTCTAGTAATGATAGGACGCTTTGTACCTAAGAAAGTTCTTGTGGAAAAAAGGTACCGACTGGCTGGTCCTATGGCCCCAGGTTCTTACAGAAACAAAACAGTTCGGCGTGACACCAGAAGGGGGTGCGCACTGCTGCATGACATTTCTGACTTCTTGGTTAGACACCTTTCCCGTCTGCAGCAGGAAAACGGTGGATATATAAGGACGCAGTGGGTGTTACACAGCGGGTGGTCACCAGTGGGTCTAGTAATGACAGGACGCTTTGTACATAAGAAAGTTGTACTTGAAAAAAGTTACCGACTGGCTGGTCCTATGGCCCCAGGTTCTTACAGAAACAAAACACGACGGAGTGTGCATGGCACGAACCAAACTAGTTCGGCGTGACACCAGAAGGGGGTGCGCACTGCTGCATGACATTTCTGACTTCTTGGTTAGACACCTTTCCCGTCTGCAGCAGGAAAACGGTGGATATATAAGGGCGCAGTGGGTGTTACACAGCGGGTGGTCACCAGTGGGTCTAGTAATGACAGGACGCTTTGTACATAAGAAAGTTGTACTTGAAAAAAGTTACCGACTGGCTGGTCCTATGGCCCCAGGTTCTTACAGAAACAAAACACGACGGCAACAGTTCTAGTAATGATAGGACGCTTCGTACTTAAGAAAGTTCTTCTGGAAAAAAGGTACCGACTGGCTGGTCCTATGGCCCCAGGTTCTTACAGAAACAAAACACGACGGTGTGTGCATGGCACGAACCAAACTAGTTCGGCGTGACACCAGAAGGGGGTGCGCACTGCTGCATGACATTTCTGACTTCTTGGTTAGACACCTTTCCCGTCTGCAGCAGGAAAACGGTGGATATATAAGGGCGCAGTGGGTGTTACACAGCGGGTGGTCACCAGTGGGTCTAGTAATGACAGGACGCTTTGTACATAAGAAAGTTGTACTTGAAAAAAGTTACCGACTGGCTGGTCCTATGGCCCCAGGTTCTTACAGAAACAAAACACGACGGCAACAGTTCTAGTAATGATAGGACGCTTCGTACTTAAGAAAGTTCTTCTGGAAAAAAGGTACCGACTGGCTGGTCCTATGGCCCCAGGTTCTTACAGAAACAAAACACGACGGTATGTGCACGGCACGAACCAAACTAGTTCGGCGTGACACCAGAAGGGGGTGCGCACTGCTGCATGACATTTCTGACTCCTTGGTTAGACACCTTTCCCGTCTGCAGCAGGAAAACGGTGGATATATAAGGGCGCAGTGGGTGTTACACAGCGGGTGGTCACCAGTGGGTCTAGTAATGACAGGACGCTTTGTACATAAGAAAGTTGTACTTGAAAAAAGTTACCGACTGGCTGGTCCTATGGCCCCAGGTTCTTACAGAAACAAAACACGACGGCAACAGTTCTAGTAATGATAGGACGCTTCGTACTTAAGAAAGTTCTTCTGGAAAAAAGGTACCGACTGGCTGGTCCTATGGCCCCAGGTTCTTACAGAAACAAAACACGACGGCAACAGTTCTAGTAATGATAGGACGCTTCGTACTTAAGAAAGTTCTTCTGGAAAAAAGGTACCGACTGGCTGGTCCTATGGCCCCAGGTTCTTACAGAAACAAAACACGACGGCAACAGTTCTAGTAATGATAGGACGCTTCGTACTTAAGAAAGTTCTTCTGGAAAAAAGGTACCGACTGGCTGGTCCTATGGCCCCATGTTCTTACAGAAACAAAACACGACGGTATGTGCATGGCACGAACCAAACTAGTTCGGCGTGACACCAGAAGGGGGTGCGCACTGCTGCATGACATTTCTGACTTCTTGGTTAGACACCTTTCCCGTCTGCAGCAGGAAAACGGTGGATATATAAGGGCGCAGTGGGTGTAACACTGCGGGTGGTCACCAGTGGGTCTAGTAATGACAGGACGCTTTGTACATAAGAAAGTTGTACTTGAAAAAAGTTACCGACTGGCTGGTCCTATGGCCCCAGGTTCTTACAGAAACAAAACACGACGGCAACAGTTCTAGTAATGATAGGACGCTTCGTACTTAAGAAAGTTCTTCTGGAAAAAAGGTACCGACTGGCTGGTCCTATGGCCCCAGGTTCTTACAGAAACAAAACACGACGGTATGTGCATGGCACGAACCAAACTAGTTCGGCGTGACACCAGAAGGGGGTGCGCACTGCTGCATGACATTTCTGACTTCTTGGTTAGACACCTTTCCCGTCTGCAGCAGGAAAACGGTGGATATATAAGGGCGCAGTGGGTGTTACACTGCGGGTGGTCACCAGTGGGTCTAGTAATGACAGGACGCTTTGTACATAAGAAAGTTGTACTTGAAAAAAGTTACCGACTGGCTGGTCCTATGGCCCCAGGTTCTTACAGAAACAAAACACGACGGCAACAGTTCTAGTAATGATAGGACGCTTCGTACTTAAGAAAGTTCTTCTGGAAAAAAGGTACCGACTGGCTGGTCCTATGGCCCCAGGTTCTTACAGAAACAAAACACGACGGTATGTGCATGGCACGAACCAAACTAGTTCGGCGTGACACCAGAAGGGGGTGCGCACTGCTGCATGACATTTCTGACTTCTTGGTTAGACACCTTTCCCGTCTGCAGCAGGAAAACGGTGGATATATAAGGGCGCAGTGGGTGTTACACAGCGGGTGGTCACCAGTGGGTCTAGTAATGACAGGACGCTTTGTACATAAGAAAGTTGTACTTGAAAAAAGTTACCGACTGGCTGGTCCTATGGCCCCAGGTTCTTACAGAAACAAAACACGACGGCAACAGTTCTAGTAATGATAGGACGCTTTGTACCTAAGAAAGTTCTTGTGGAAAAAAGGTACCGACTGGCTGGTCCTATGGCCCCAGGTTCTTACAGAAACAAAACAGTTCGGCGTGACACCAGAAATGGGTGCGCACTGCTGCATGACATTTCTGACTTCTTGGTTAGACACCTTTCCCGTCTGCAGCAGGAAAACGGTGGATATATAAGGACGCAGTGGGTGTTACACAGCGGGTGGTCACCAGTGGGTCTAGTAATGACAGGACGCTTTGTACATAAGAAAGTTGTACTTGAAAAAAGTTACCGACTGGCTGGTCCTATGGCCCCAGGTTCTTACAGAAACAAAACACGACGGCAACAGTTCTAGTAATGATAGGACGCTTTGTACTTAAGAAAGTTCTTGTGGAAAAAAGGTACCGACTGGCTGGTCCTATGGCCCCAGGTTCTTACAGAAACAAAACACGACGGTGTGTGCATGGCACGAACCAAACTAGTTCGGCGTGACACCAGAAGGGGGTGCGCACTGCTGCATGACATTTCTGACTTCTTGGTTAGACACCTTTCCCGTCTGCAGCAGGAAAACGGTGGATATATGAGGGCGCAGTGGGTGTTACACAGCGGGTGGTCACCAGTGGGTCTAGTAATGACAGGACGCTTTGTACATAAGAAAGTTGTACTTGAAAAAAGTTACCGACTGGCTGGTCCTATGGCCCCAGGTTCTTACAGAAACAAAACACGACGGCAACAGTTCTAGTAATGATAGGACGCTTCGTACTTAAGGAAGTTCTTCTGGAAAAAAGGTACCGACTGGCTGGTCCTATGGCCCCAGGTTCTTACAGAAACAAAACACGACGGTATGTGCACGGCACGAACCAAACTAGTTCGGCGTGACACCAGAAGGGGGTGCGCACTGCTGCATGACATTTCTGACTCCTTGGTTAGACACCTTTCCCGTCTGCAGCAGGAAAACGGTGGATATATAAGGGCGCAGTGGGTGTTACACAGCGGGTGGTCACCAGTGGGTCTAGTAATGACAGGACGCTTTGTACATAAGAAAGTTGTACTTGAAAAAAGTTACCGACTGGCTGGTCCTATGGCCCCAGGTTCTTACAGAAACAAAACACGACGGCAACAGTTCTAGTAATGATAGGACGCTTCGTACTTAAGAAAGTTCTTCTGGAAAAAAGGTACCGACTGGCTGGTCCTATGGCCCCAGGTTCTTACAGAAACAAAACACGACGGCAACAGTTCTAGTAATGATAGGACGCTTCGTACTTAAGAAAGTTCTTCTGGAAAAAAGGTACCGACTGGCTGGTCCTATGGCCCCAGGTTCTTACAGAAACAAAACACGACGGCAACAGTTCTAGTAATGATAGGACGCTTCGTACTTAAGAAAGTTCTTCTGGAAAAAAGGTACCGACTGGCTGGTCCTATGGCCCCAGGTTCTTACAGAAACAAAACACGACGGTATGTGCATGGCACGAACCAAACTAGTTCGGCGTGACACCAGAAGGGGGTGCGCACTGCTGCATGACATTTCTGACTTCTTGGTTAGACACCTTTCCCGTCTGCAGCAGGAAAACGGTGGATATATAAGGGCGCAGTGGGTGTTACACTGCGGGTGGTCACCAGTGGGTCTAGTAATGACAGGACGCTTTGTACATAAGAAAGTTGTACTTGAAAAAAGTTACCGACTGGCTGGTCCTATGGCCCCAGGTTCTTACAGAAACAAAACACGACGGCAACAGTTCTAGTAATGATAGGACGCTTCGTACTTAAGAAAGTTCTTCTGGAAAAAAGGTACCGACTGGCTGGTCCTATGGCCCCAGGTTCTTACAGAAACAAAACACGACGGTATGTGCATGGCACGAACCAAACTAGTTCGGCGTGACACCAGAAGGGGGTGCGCACTGCTGCATGACATTTCTGACTTCTTGGTTAGACACCTTTCCCGTCTGCAGCAGGAAAACGGTGGATATATAAGGGCGCAGTGGGTGTTACACTGCGGGTGGTCACCAGTGGGTCTAGTAATGACAGGACGCTTTGTACATAAGAAAGTTGTACTTGAAAAAAGTTACCGACTGGCTGGTCCTATGGCCCCAGGTTCTTACAGAAACAAAACACGACGGCAACAGTTCTAGTAATGATAGGACGCTTCGTACTTAAGAAAGTTCTTCTGGAAAAAAGGTACCGACTGGCTGGTCCTATGGCCCCAGGTTCTTACAGAAACAAAACACGACGGTATGTGCATGGCACGAACCAAACTAGTTCGGCGTGACACCAGAAGGGGGTGCGCACTGCTGCATGACATTTCTGACTTCTTGGTTAGACACCTTTCCCGTCTGCAGCAGGAAAACGGTGGATATATAAGGGCGCAGTGGGTGTTACACAGCGGGTGGTCACCAGTGGGTCTAGTAATGACAGGACGCTTTGTACATAAGAAAGTTGTACTTGAAAAAAGTTACCGACTGGCTGGTCCTATGGCCCCAGGTTCTTACAGAAACAAAACACGACGGCAACAGTTCTAGTAATGATAGGACGCTTTGTACCTAAGAAAGTTCTTGTGGAAAAAAGGTACCGACTGGCTGGTCCTATGGCCCCAGGTTCTTACAGAAACAAAACAGTTCGGCGTGACACCAGAAGGGGGTGCGCACTGCTGCATGACATTTCTGACTTCTTGGTTAGACACCTTTCCCGTCTGCAGCAGGAAAACGGTGGATATATAAGGACGCAGTGGGTGTTACACAGCGGGTGGTCACCAGTGGGTCTAGTAATGACAGGACGCTTTGTACATAAGAAAGTTGTACTTGAAAAAAGTTACCGACTGGCTGGTCCTATGGCCCCAGGTTCTTACAGAAACAAAACACGACGGCAACAGTTCTAGTAATGATAGGACGCTTTGTACTTAAGAAAGTTCTTGTGGAAAAAAGGTACCGACTGGCTGGTCCTATGGCCCCAGGTTCTTACAGAAACAAAACACGACGGTGTGTGCATGGCACGAACCAAACTAGTTCGGCGTGACACCAGAAGGGGGTGCGCACTGCTGCATGACATTTCTGACTTCTTGGTTAGACACCTTTCCCGTCTGCAGCAGGAAAACGGTGGATATATGAGGTCGCAGTGGGTGTTACACAGCGGGTGGTCACCAGTGGGTCTAGTAATGACAGGACGCTTTGTACATAAGAAAGTTGTACTTGAAAAAAGTTACCGACTGGCTGGTCCTATGGCCCCAGGTTCTTACAGAAACAAAACACGACGGCAACAGTTCTAGTAATGATAGGACGCTTCGTACTTAAGGAAGTTCTTCTGGAAAAAAGGTACCGACTGGCTGGTCCTATGGCCCCAGGTTCTTACAGAAACAAAACACGACGGTATGTGCACGGCACGAACCAAACTAGTTCGGCGTGACACCAGAAGGGGGTGCGCACTGCTGCATGACATTTCTGACTCCTTGGTTAGACACCTTTCCCGTCTGCAGCAGGAAAACGGTGGATATATAAGGGCGCAGTGGGTGTTACACAGCGGGTGGTCACCAGTGGGTCTAGTAATGACAGGACGCTTTGTACATAAGAAAGTTGTACTTGAAAAAAGTTACCGACTGGCTGGTCCTATGGCCCCAGGTTCTTACAGAAACAAAACACGACGGCAACAGTTCTAGTAATGATAGGACGCTTCGTACTTAAGAAAGTTCTTCTGGAAAAAAGGTACCGACTGGCTGGTCCTATGGCCCCAGGTTCTTACAGAAACAAAACACGACGGCAACAGTTCTAGTAATGATAGGACGCTTCGTACTTAAGAAAGTTCTTCTGGAAAAAAGGTACCGACTGGCTGGTCCTATGGCCCCAGGTTCTTACAGAAACAAAACACGACGGCAACAGTTCTAGTAATGATAGGACGCTTCGTACTTAAGAAAGTTCTTCTGGAAAAAAGGTACCGACTGGCTGGTCCTATGGCCCCAGGTTCTTACAGAAACAAAACACGACGGTATGTGCATGGCACGAACCAAACTAGTTCGGCGTGACACCAGAAGGGGGTGCGCACTGCTGCATGACATTTCTGACTTCTTGGTTAGACACCTTTCCCGTCTGCAGCAGGAAAACGGTGGATATATAAGGGCGCAGTGGGTGTTACACTGCGGGTGGTCACCAGTGGGTCTAGTAATGACAGGACGCTTTGTACATAAGAAAGTTGTACTTGAAAAAAGTTACCGACTGGCTGGTCCTATGGCCCCAGGTTCTTACAGAAACAAAACACGACGGCAACAGTTCTAGTAATGATAGGACGCTTCGTACTTAAGAAAGTTCTTCTGGAAAAAAGGTACCGACTGGCTGGTCCTATGGCCCCAGGTTCTTACAGAAACAAAACACGACGGTATGTGCATGGCACGAACCAAACTAGTTCGGCGTGACACCAGAAGGGGGTGCGCACTGCTGCATGACATTTCTGACTTCTTGGTTAGACACCTTTCCCGTCTGCAGCAGGAAAACGGTGGATATATAAGGGCGCAGTGGGTGTTACACTGCGGGTGGTCACCAGTGGGTCTAGTAATGACAGGACGCTTTGTACATAAGAAAGTTGTACTTGAAAAAAGTTACCGACTGGCTGGTCCTATGGCCCCAGGTTCTTACAGAAACAAAACACGACGGCAACAGTTCTAGTAATGATAGGACGCTTCGTACTTAAGAAAGTTCTTCTGGAAAAAAGGTACCGACTGGCTGGTCCTATGGCCCCAGGTTCTTACAGAAACAAAACACGACGGTATGTGCATGGCACGAACCAAACTAGTTCGGCGTGACACCAGAAGGGGGTGCGCACTGCTGCATGACATTTCTGACTTCTTGGTTAGACACCTTTCCCGTCTGCAGCAGGAAAACGGTGGATATATAAGGGCGCAGTGGGTGTTACACAGCGGGTGGTCACCAGTGGGTCTAGTAATGACAGGACGCTTTGTACATAAGAAAGTTGTACTTGAAAAAAGTTACCGACTGGCTGGTCCTATGGCCCCAGGTTCTTACAGAAACAAAACACGACGGCAACAGTTCTAGTAATGATAGGACGCTTTGTACCTAAGAAAGTTCTTGTGGAAAAAAGGTACCGACTGGCTGGTCCTATGGCCCCAGGTTCTTACAGAAACAAAACAGTTCGGCGTGACACCAGAAGGGGGTGCGCACTGCTGCATGACATTTCTGACTTCTTGGTTAGACACCTTTCCCGTCTGCAGCAGGAAAACGGTGGATATATAAGGACGCAGTGGGTGTTACACAGCGGGTGGTCACCAGTGGGTCTAGTAATGACAGGACGCTTTGTACATAAGAAAGTTGTACTTGAAAAAAGTTACCGACTGGCTGGTCCTATGGCCCCAGGTTCTTACAGAAACAAAACACGACGGCAACAGTTCTAGTAATGATAGGACGCTTTGTACTTAAGAAAGTTCTTGTGGAAAAAAGGTACCGACTGGCTGGTCCTATGGCCCCAGGTTCTTACAGAAACAAAACACGACGGTGTGTGCATGGCACGAACCAAACTAGTTCGGCGTGACACCAGAAGGGGGTGCGCACTGCTGCATGACATTTCTGACTTCTTGGTTAGACACCTTTCCCGTCTGCAGCAGGAAAACGGTGGATATATGAGGGCGCAGTGGGTGTTACACAGCGGGTGGTCACCAGTGGGTCTAGTAATGACAGGACGCTTTGTACATAAGAAAGTTGTACTTGAAAAAAGTTACCGACTGGCTGGTCCTATGGCCCCAGGTTCTTACAGAAACAAAACACGACGGCAACAGTTCTAGTAATGATAGGACGCTTCGTACTTAAGGAAGTTCTTCTGGAAAAAAGGTACCGACTGGCTGGTCCTATGGCCCCAGGTTCTTACAGAAACAAAACACGACGGTATGTGCACGGCACGAACCAAACTAGTTCGGCGTGACACCAGAAGGGGGTGCGCACTGCTGCATGACATTTCTGACTCCTTGGTTAGACACCTTTCCCGTCTGCAGCAGGAAAACGGTGGATATATAAGGGCGCAGTGGGTGTTACACAGCGGGTGGTCACCAGTGGGTCTAGTAATGACAGGACGCTTTGTACATAAGAAAGTTGTACTTGAAAAAAGTTACCGACTGGCTGGTCCTATGGCCCCAGGTTCTTACAGAAACAAAACACGACGGCAACAGTTCTAGTAATGATAGGACGCTTCGTACTTAAGAAAGTTCTTCTGGAAAAAAGGTACCGACTGGCTGGTCCTATGGCCCCAGGTTCTTACAGAAACAAAACACGACGGTGTGTGCATGGCACGAACCAAACTAGTTCGGCGTGACACCAGAAGGGGGTGCGCACTGCTGCATGACATTTCTGACTTCTTGGTTAGACACCTTTCCCGTCTGCAGCAGGAAAACGGTGGATATATGAGGGCGCAGTGGGTGTTACACAGCGGGTGGTCACCAGTGGGTCTAGTAATGACAGGACGCTTTGTACATAAGAAAGTTGTACTTGAAAAAAGTTACCGACTGGCTGGTCCTATGGCCCCAGGTTCTTACAGAAACAAAACACGACGGCAACAGTTCTAGTAATGATAGGACGCTTCGTACTTAAGGAAGTTCTTCTGGAAAAAAGGTACCGACTGGCTGGTCCTATGGCCCCAGGTTCTTACAGAAACAAAACACGACGGTATGTGCACGGCACGAACCAAACTAGTTCGGCGTGACACCAGAAGGGGGTGCGCACTGCTGCATGACATTTCTGACTCCTTGGTTAGACACCTTTCCCGTCTGCAGCAGGAAAACGGTGGATATATAAGGGCGCAGTGGGTGTTACACAGCGGGTGGTCACCAGTGGGTCTAGTAATGACAGGACGCTTTGTACATAAGAAAGTTGTACTTGAAAAAAGTTACCGACTGGCTGGTCCTATGGCCCCAGGTTCTTACAGAAACAAAACACGACGGCAACAGTTCTAGTAATGATAGGACGCTTCGTACTTAAGAAAGTTCTTCTGGAAAAAAGGTACCGACTGGCTGGTCCTATGGCCCCAGGTTCTTACAGAAACAAAACACGACGGCAACAGTTCTAGTAATGATAGGACGCTTCGTACTTAAGAAAGTTCTTCTGGAAAAAAGGTACCGACTGGCTGGTCCTATGGCCCCAGGTTCTTACAGAAACAAAACACGACGGCAACAGTTCTAGTAATGATAGGACGCTTCGTACTTAAGAAAGTTCTTCTGGAAAAAAGGTACCGACTGGCTGGTCCTATGGCCCCAGGTTCTTACAGAAACAAAACACGACGGTATGTGCATGGCACGAACCAAACTAGTTCGGCGTGACACCAGAAGGGGGTGCGCACTGCTGCATGACATTTCTGACTTCTTGGTTAGACACCTTTCCCGTCTGCAGCAGGAAAACGGTGGATATATAAGGGCGCAGTGGGTGTTACACTGCGGGTGGTCACCAGTGGGTCTAGTAATGACAGGACGCTTTGTACATAAGAAAGTTGTACTTGAAAAAAGTTACCGACTGGCTGGTCCTATGGCCCCAGGTTCTTACAGAAACAAAACACGACGGCAACAGTTCTAGTAATGATAGGACGCTTCGTACTTAAGAAAGTTCTTCTGGAAAAAAGGTACCGACTGGCTGGTCCTATGGCCCCAGGTTCTTACAGAAACAAAACACGACGGTATGTGCATGGCACGAACCAAACTAGTTCGGCGTGACACCAGAAGGGGGTGCGCACTGCTGCATGACATTTCTGACTTCTTGGTTAGACACCTTTCCCGTCTGCAGCAGGAAAACGGTGGATATATAAGGGCGCAGTGGGTGTTACACTGCGGGTGGTCACCAGTGGGTCTAGTAATGACAGGACGCTTTGTACATAAGAAAGTTGTACTTGAAAAAAGTTACCGACTGGCTGGTCCTATGGCCCCAGGTTCTTACAGAAACAAAACACGACGGCAACAGTTCTAGTAATGATAGGACGCTTCGTACTTAAGAAAGTTCTTCTGGAAAAAAGGTACCGACTGGCTGGTCCTATGGCCCCAGGTTCTTACAGAAACAAAACACGACGGTATGTGCATGGCACGAACCAAACTAGTTCGGCGTGACACCAGAAGGGGGTGCGCACTGCTGCATGACATTTCTGACTTCTTGGTTAGACACCTTTCCCGTCTGCAGCAGGAAAACGGTGGATATATAAGGGCGCAGTGGGTGTTACACAGCGGGTGGTCACCAGTGGGTCTAGTAATGACAGGACGCTTTGTACATAAGAAAGTTGTACTTGAAAAAAGTTACCGACTGGCTGGTCCTATGGCCCCAGGTTCTTACAGAAACAAAACACGACGGCAACAGTTCTAGTAATGATAGGACGCTTTGTACCTAAGAAAGTTCTTGTGGAAAAAAGGTACCGACTGGCTGGTCCTATGGCCCCAGGTTCTTACAGAAACAAAACAGTTCGGCGTGACACCAGAAGGGGGTGCGCACTGCTGCATGACATTTCTGACTTCTTGGTTAGACACCTTTCCCGTCTGCAGCAGGAAAACGGTGGATATATAAGGACGCAGTGGGTGTTACACGGCGGGTGGTCACCAGTGGGTCTAGTAATGACAGGACGCTTTGTACATAAGAAAGTTGTACTTGAAAAAAGTTACCGACTGGCTGGTCCTATGGCCCCAGGTTCTTACAGAAACAAAACACGACGGCAACAGTTCTAGTAATGATAGGACGCTTTGTACTTAAGAAAGTTCTTGTGGAAAAAAGGTACCGACTGGCTGGTCCTATGGCCCCAGGTTCTTACAGAAACAAAACACGACGTGTGTGCATGGCACGAACCAAACTAGTTCGGCGTGACACCAGAAGGGGGTGCGCACTGCTGCATGACATTTCTGACTTCTTGGTTAGACACCTTTCCCGTCTGCAGCAGGAAAACGGTGGATATATGAGGGCGCAGTGGGTGTTACACAGCGGGTGGTCACCAGTGGGTCTAGTAATGACAGGACGCTTTGTACATAAGAAAGTTGTACTTGAAAAAAGTTACCGACTGGCTGGTCCTATGGCCCCAGGTTCTTACAGAAACAAAACACGACGGCAACAGTTCTAGTAATGATAGGACGCTTCGTACTTAAGGAAGTTCTTCTGGAAAAAAGGTACCGACTGGCTGGTCCTATGGCCCCAGGTTCTTACAGAAACAAAACACG
>CAKZFK010000138.1:20000-25000 GCA_936440205.1 Lepidonotus clava | reverse complement strand
AAAGCGCCCCCTAGGAGCGATCGCAGCCACTAACCTCAGCCCGACAAAAAGATGCGGCAGGGTGAGTAGGCCCTCTAGGTGAAATTTCAGGCCCGTCGGGCTAGGAGGAGACGCCTGAGAGGACGAAAACCGGAAATTTCGGACTTAGAAATTTTTCGACTGAAACCGCCGCCGTCCTCTGGCTTGGTTTAGCGATCCTGACGGACGCGTAGCCGCTACCATCCTGACAAAGTGAGTTTGGCCCGTCGCCGCTACCGTCTCGCACGAGCCGCAACGAGCACCGGGGCAAAACGGCCTGAGGGGCCGAAAACCCAAAAATGTTGGACTTTGAAATTTTTCGAGTGAAACCGCCGCCGTCCTCTGGCTTGGTTTAGCGATCGAGTGAGACGGCCGCCGTCCTCTGGCTTGGTTTAGCGTTTCGCACTTTCTGTGCACGCACGGGCGGGGAAATGAGCACCGCGCCTCGACCGCTCGTCCTACGGAGGTGATCTTGGGCTCGAATCGAAGCCCAGGACCTCCTCTACAAGATGCACTCGAAAGGGAATCCCTGGAATTCCCCGCTCTCGAGGTACGGGCCTCGGAAGGCCGTTTTTACCCTTTTTCGTCGCTTAAATGAGAGCCCCGCATCGACCGGACGTCCGGCGGAGGCGTGCCGGGGCTCGAATCGAAGCCCAGACTCTCCCCTTCGAAACGCACTCTCGTTTGAGTCGACGCGACTTGCGGTTCCAGAGATATCGAGGGATTTCCCAGGGCTTTCCGGCATGCGTGCACAGAAAGTGCCGTTAGGAGCGCCCGTAGCCGCTACCATCAGCCCGACAAAAAGATGCGGCAGGCCGAGTTGGCCCCCATAGGCGAAGTTTCAGGCCCGTCGGGCTAGGAGGAGACGCCTGAGAGGACGAAAACCGGAAATTTCGGACTTAGAAATTTTTCGACTGAAACCGCCGCCGTCCTCTGGCTTGGTTTAGCGATCCTGACGGACGCGTAGCCGCTACCATCCTGACAAAGTGAGTTTGGCCCGTCGCCGCTACCGTCTCGCACGAGCCGCAACGAGCACCGGGGCAAAACGGCCTGAGGGGCCGAAAACCCAAAAATGTTGGACTTTGAAATTTTTCGAGTGAAACCGCCGCCGTCCTCTGGCTTGGTTTAGCGATCGAGTGAGACGGCCGCCGTCCTCTGGCTTGGTTTAGCGTTTCGCACTTTCTGTGCACGCACGGGCGGGGAAATGAGCACCGCGCCTCGACCGCTCGTCCTACGGAGGTGATCTTGGGCTCGAATCGAAGCCCAGGACCTCCTCTACAAGATGCACTCGAAGGGGAATCCCTGGAATTCCCCGCTCTCGAGGTACGGGCCTCGGAAGGCCGTTTTTACCCTTTTTCGTCGCTTAAATGAGAGCCCCGCATCGACCGGACGTCCGGCGGAGGCGTGCCGGGGCTCGAATCGAAGCCCAGACTCTCCCCTTCGAAACGCACTCTCGTTTGAGTCGACGCGACTTGCGGTTCCAGAGATATCGAGGGATTTCCCAGGGCTTTCCGGCATGCGTGCACAGAAAGTGCCGTTAGGAGCGCCCGTAGCCGCTACCATCAGCCCGACAAAAAGATGCGGCAGGCCGAGTTGGCCCCCATAGGCGAAATTTCAGGCCCGTCGGGCTAGGAGGAGACGCCTGAGGGGACGAAAACCGGAAATTTCGGACTTAGAAATTTTTCGACTGAAACCGCCGCCGTCCTCTGGCTTGGTTTAGCGATCCTGACGGACGCGTAGCCGCTACCATCCTGACAAAGTGAGTTTGGCCCGTAGCCGCTACCGTCTCGCACGAGGGGTGTGGACGGAGCCGCAATGAGCACCGCGCCTCGACCGATCGTCCTACGGAGGTGATCTCGGGCTCGAATCGAAGCCCAGGACCTCCTCTACAAGATGCACTCGACGGGGAATCCCTGGAATTCCCCGCTCTCGAGGTACGGGCCCCGGAAGGCCGTTTTTACCCTTTTTCGTCGCTTAAATGAGAGCCCCGCATCGACCGGACGTCCGGCGGAGGCGTGCCGGGGCTCGAATCGAAGCCCAGACTCTCCCCTTCGAAACGCACTCTCGTTTGAGTCGATGCGACTTGCGGTTCCAGAGATATCGAGGGATTTCCCAGGGCTTTCCGGCATGCGTGCACAGAAAGTGCCGTTAGGAGCGCCCGTAGCCGCTACCATCAGCCCGACAAAAAGATGCGGCAGGCCGAGTTGGCCCCCATAGGCAAAGTTTCAGGCCCGTCGGGCTAGGAGGAGACGCCTGAGAGGACGAAAACCGGAAATTTCGGACTTAGAAATTTTTCGACTGAAACCGCCGCCGTCCTCTGGCTTGGTTTAGCGATCCTGACAGAAGCGTAGCCGCTACCATCCTGGACGGCGGCCGTTTCACTTTCTGTGCACGCACGAGGGGTGTGGACGGAGCCGCAATGAGCACCGCGCCTCGACCGCTCGTCCTACGGAGTTGATCTCGGGCTCGAATCGAAGCCCAGGACCTCCTCTACAAGATGCACTCAACGGGGAATCCCTGGAATTCCCCGCTCTCGAGGTACGGGCCCCGGAAGGCCGTTTTTACCCTTTTTCGTCGCTTAAATGAGAGCCCCGCATCGACCGGACGTCCGGCGGAGGCGTGCCGGGGCTCGAATCGAAGCCCAGACTCTCCCCTTCGAAACGCACTCTCGTTTGAGTCGATGCGACTTGCGGTTCCAGAGATATCGAGGGATTTCCCAGGGCTTTCCGGCATGCGTGCACAGAAAGTGCCGTTAGGAGCGCCCGTAGCCGCTACCATCAGCCCGACAAAAAGATGCGGCAGGCCGAGTTGGCCCCCATAGGCGAAATTTCAGGCCCGTCGGGCTAGGAGGAGACGCCTGAGGGGACGAAAACCGGAAATTTCGGACTTAGAAATTTTTCGACTGAAACCGCCGCCGTCCTCTGGCTTGGTTTAGCGATCCTGACGGACGCGTAGCCGCTACCATCCTGACAAAGTGAGTTTGGCCCGTAGCCGCTACCGTCTCGCACGAGGGGTGTGGACGGAGCCGCAATGAGCACCGCGCCTCGACCGATCGTCCTACGGAGGTGATCTCGGGCTCGAATCGAAGCCCAGGACCTCCTCTACAAGATGCACTCGACGGGGAATCCCTGGAATTCCCCGCTCTCGAGGTACGGGCCCCGGAAGGCCGTTTTTACCCTTTTTCGTCGCTTAAATGAGAGCCCCGCATCGACCGGACGTCCGGCGGAGGCGTGCCGGGGCTCGAATCGAAGCCCAGACTCTCCCCTTCGAAACGCACTCTCGTTTGAGTCGACGCGACTTGCGGATCCAGAGATATTAGCGATGCGGCTCCGTCCACAAGGGGCGTGGACGGAGCCGCATTCAGCACTGTGCCTCACCCGGGCCTCCCACGGGGCTGATCTGGGGCTCGAATCGAAGTTCAGCACCTGACCTACAAGGCGAACTTCGAACGGAGTCCCTGCGATCGCCGGTTGAGGAGATACAGGCCCCGGAAGGCCCGTTTTGTCCGTCAGCCCTTTTCCTCACTTTCTGTGCACGCACGAGGGGTGTGGACGGAGCCGCAACGAGCACAGCGCCTCAACCGCTCGACCCACAGGGCTGATCTTGGGCTCGAATCGAAGCTCAGGACCTGCCCTACGAGGTGGTCTACGGACGGAGTCTCGGGGATCCCCGGTTAAGGAGACTCGGGCCCCTGACGGGCTATCGTGGGGTAAATCCCGCATAAGAATTAGGGACGGAGCTAACATCTCTGGATCCGTCGATCGCAGGGACTCCGTTCGAAGTTCGCCTCGTAGGTCGTGAGCTGAGCTTCGATTCGAGCCCCAGATCAGCCCCGTGGGAGGCCCGGGTGAGGAGCAGTGCTGAATGCGGCTCCGTCCACGCCCCTTGTGGACGGAGCCGCATCGCAAATATCTCTGGATCCGCAAGTCGCGTCGACTCAAACCAGGCAGCGTTTCGAAGGGGAGAGTGTGGGCTTCGATTCGAGTCCCAGCACGACTCCGGCGGACGTCCGGTCGCAGCGTGGCAGAGGGTAGCAGGGCCAAAGACTGGCAGCAGCCTCTCGGCACTTTCTGTGCACGCACGGAGCAGAGGGTAGCAGGGCCAAAGACCAGAGACTGGGGCAGAACTTCAGGCTCTCTCAAGCAGTCGCACTTACTTTCTGTGCACGCACGGAGCAGGGACAGGGCCAAAGACCAAACACTGCCAGGCTCTGAGCAGCAGCCAGACTCACTTTCTGTGCACGCACGGAGCAGTGGGTAGCAGGACCAAAGACCAGAGACTGCCAAAGCCTCTCGGCACTTTCTGTGCACGCACGGAGCAGTGGGTAGCAGGGCCAAAGACTGGCAGCAGCCTCTCGGCACTTTCTGTGCACGCACGGAGCAGTGGGTAGCAGGGCCAAAGACCAGAGACTGCCAAAGCCTCTCGGCACTTTCTGTGCACGCACGGAGCAGTGGGTAGCAGGGACAAAGACCAGAGACTGGCAGCAGCCTCTCGGCACTTTCTGTGCACGCACGGAGCAGAGGGTAGCAGGGCCAAAGACTGGCAGCAGCGTCTCGGCACTTTCTGTGCACGCACGGAGCAGAGGGTAGCAGGACCAAAGACCAGAGACTGCCGAAGCTTCTCGGCACTTTCTGTGCACGCACGGAGCAGTGGGTAGCAGGGACAAAGACCAGAGACTGGCAGCAGCCTCTCGGCACTTTCTGTGCACGCACGGAGCAGAGGGTAGCAGGGCCAAAGACTGGCAGCAGCCTCTCGGCACTTTCTGTGCACGCACGGAGCAGTGGGTAGCAGGGCCAAAGACCAGAGACTGCCAAAGCTTCTCGGCACTTTCTGTGCACGCACGGAGCAGTGGGTAGCAGGGACAAAGACCAGAGACTGCCAAAGCCTCTCGGCACTTTCTGTGCACGCACGGAGCAGTTCGTAGCAGGGACAAAGACCAGAGACTGGCAGCAGCCTCTCGGCACTTTCTGTGCACGCACGGA
>CAKZFK010000138.1:5000-10000 GCA_936440205.1 Lepidonotus clava | reverse complement strand
GCCGAAAACCCAAAAATGTTGGACTTTGAAATTTTTCGAGTGAAACCGCCGCCGTCCTCTGGCTTGGTTTAGCGATCGAGTGAGACGGCCGCCGTCCTCTGGCTTGGTTTAGCGTTTCGCACTTTCTGTGCACGCACGGGCGGGGAAATGAGCACCGCGCCTCGACCGCTCGTCCTACGGAGGTGATCTTGGGCTCGAATCGAAGCCCAGGACCTCCTCTACAAGATGCACTCGAAAGGGAATCCCTGGAATTCCCCGCTCTCGAGGTACGGGCCTCGGAAGGCCGTTTTTACCCTTTTTCGTCGCTTAAATGAGAGCCCCGCATCGACCGGACGTCCGGCGGAGGCGTGCCGGGGCTCGAATCGAAGCCCAGACTCTCCCCTTCGAAACGCACTCTCGTTTGAGTCGACGCGACTTGCGGTTCCAGAGATATCGAGGGATTTCCCAGGGCTTTCCGGCATGCGTGCACAGAAAGTGCCGTTAGGAGCGCCCGTAGCCGCTACCATCAGCCCGACAAAAAGATGCGGCAGGCCGAGTTGGCCCCCATAGGCGAAGTTTCAGGCCCGTCGGGCTAGGAGGAGACGCCTGAGAGGACGAAAACCGGAAATTTCGGACTTAGAAATTTTTCGACTGAAACCGCCGCCGTCCTCTGGCTTGGTTTAGCGATCCTGACGGACGCGTAGCCGCTACCATCCTGACAAAGTGAGTTTGGCCCGTCGCCGCTACCGTCTCGCACGAGCCGCAACGAGCACCGGGGCAAAACGGCCTGAGGGGCCGAAAACCCAAAAATGTTGGACTTTGAAATTTTTCGAGTGAAACCGCCGCCGTCCTCTGGCTTGGTTTAGCGATCGAGTGAGACGGCCGCCGTCCTCTGGCTTGGTTTAGCGTTTCGCACTTTCTGTGCACGCACGGGCGGGGAAATGAGCACCGCGCCTCGACCGCTCGTCCTACGGAGGTGATCTTGGGCTCGAATCGAAGCCCAGGACCTCCTCTACAAGATGCACTCGAAGGGGAATCCCTGGAATTCCCCGCTCTCGAGGTACGGGCCTCGGAAGGCCGTTTTTACCCTTTTTCGTCGCTTAAATGAGAGCCCCGCATCGACCGGACGTCCGGCGGAGGCGTGCCGGGGCTCGAATCGAAGCCCAGACTCTCCCCTTCGAAACGCACTCTCGTTTGAGTCGACGCGACTTGCGGTTCCAGAGATATCGAGGGATTTCCCAGGGCTTTCCGGCATGCGTGCACAGAAAGTGCCGTTAGGAGCGCCCGTAGCCGCTACCATCAGCCCGACAAAAAGATGCGGCAGGCCGAGTTGGCCCCCATAGGCGAAATTTCAGGCCCGTCGGGCTAGGAGGAGACGCCTGAGGGGACGAAAACCGGAAATTTCGGACTTAGAAATTTTTCGACTGAAACCGCCGCCGTCCTCTGGCTTGGTTTAGCGATCCTGACGGACGCGTAGCCGCTACCATCCTGACAAAGTGAGTTTGGCCCGTAGCCGCTACCGTCTCGCACGAGGGGTGTGGACGGAGCCGCAATGAGCACCGCGCCTCGACCGATCGTCCTACGGAGGTGATCTCGGGCTCGAATCGAAGCCCAGGACCTCCTCTACAAGATGCACTCGACGGGGAATCCCTGGAATTCCCCGCTCTCGAGGTACGGGCCCCGGAAGGCCGTTTTTACCCTTTTTCGTCGCTTAAATGAGAGCCCCGCATCGACCGGACGTCCGGCGGAGGCGTGCCGGGGCTCGAATCGAAGCCCAGACTCTCCCCTTCGAAACGCACTCTCGTTTGAGTCGATGCGACTTGCGGTTCCAGAGATATCGAGGGATTTCCCAGGGCTTTCCGGCATGCGTGCACAGAAAGTGCCGTTAGGAGCGCCCGTAGCCGCTACCATCAGCCCGACAAAAAGATGCGGCAGGCCGAGTTGGCCCCCATAGGCAAAGTTTCAGGCCCGTCGGGCTAGGAGGAGACGCCTGAGAGGACGAAAACCGGAAATTTCGGACTTAGAAATTTTTCGACTGAAACCGCCGCCGTCCTCTGGCTTGGTTTAGCGATCCTGACAGAAGCGTAGCCGCTACCATCCTGGACGGCGGCCGTTTCACTTTCTGTGCACGCACGAGGGGTGTGGACGGAGCCGCAATGAGCACCGCGCCTCGACCGCTCGTCCTACGGAGTTGATCTCGGGCTCGAATCGAAGCCCAGGACCTCCTCTACAAGATGCACTCAACGGGGAATCCCTGGAATTCCCCGCTCTCGAGGTACGGGCCCCGGAAGGCCGTTTTTACCCTTTTTCGTCGCTTAAATGAGAGCCCCGCATCGACCGGACGTCCGGCGGAGGCGTGCCGGGGCTCGAATCGAAGCCCAGACTCTCCCCTTCGAAACGCACTCTCGTTTGAGTCGACGCGACTTGCGGTTCCAGAGATATCGAGGGATTTCCCAGGGCTTTCCGGCATGCGTGCACAGAAAGTGCCGTTAGGAGCGCCCGTAGCCGCTACCATCAGCCCGACAAAAAGATGCGGCAGGCCGAGTTGGCCCCCATAGGCGAAATTTCAGGCCCGTCGGGCTAGGAGGAGACGCCTGAGGGGACGAAAACCGGAAATTTCGGACTTAGAAATTTTTCGACTGAAACCGCCGCCGTCCTCTGGCTTGGTTTAGCGATCCTGACGGACGCGTAGCCGCTACCATCCTGACAAAGTGAGTTTGGCCCGTAGCCGCTACCGTCTCGCACGAGGGGTGTGGACGGAGCCGCAATGAGCACCGCGCCTCGACCGATCGTCCTACGGAGGTGATCTCGGGCTCGAATCGAAGCCCAGGACCTCCTCTACAAGATGCACTCGACGGGGAATCCCTGGAATTCCCCGCTCTCGAGGTACGGGCCCCGGAAGGCCGTTTTTACCCTTTTTCGTCGCTTAAATGAGAGCCCCGCATCGACCGGACGTCCGGCGGAGGCGTGCCGGGGCTCGAATCGAAGCCCAGACTCTCCCCTTCGAAACGCACTCTCGTTTGAGTCGACGCGACTTGCGGATCCAGAGATATTAGCGATGCGGCTCCGTCCACAAGGGGCGTGGACGGAGCCGCATTCAGCACTGTGCCTCACCCGGGCCTCCCACGGGGCTGATCTGGGGCTCGAATCGAAGTTCAGCACCTGACCTACAAGGCGAACTTCGAACGGAGTCCCTGCGATCGCCGGTTGAGGAGATACAGGCCCCGGAAGGCCCGTTTTGTCCGTCAGCCCTTTTCCTCACTTTCTGTGCACGCACGAGGGGTGTGGACGGAGCCGCAACGAGCACAGCGCCTCAACCGCTCGACCCACAGGGCTGATCTTGGGCTCGAATCGAAGCTCAGGACCTGCCCTACGAGGTGGTCTACGGACGGAGTCTCGGGGATCCCCGGTTAAGGAGACTCGGGCCCCTGACGGGCTATCGTGGGGTAAATCCCGCATAAGAATTAGGGACGGAGCTAACATCTCTGGATCCGTCGATCGCAGGGACTCCGTTCGAAGTTCGCCTCGTAGGTCGTGAGCTGAGCTTCGATTCGAGCCCCAGATCAGCCCCGTGGGAGGCCCGGGTGAGGAGCAGTGCTGAATGCGGCTCCGTCCACGCCCCTTGTGGACGGAGCCGCATCGCAAATATCTCTGGATCCGCAAGTCGCGTCGACTCAAACCAGGCAGCGTTTCGAAGGGGAGAGTGTGGGCTTCGATTCGAGTCCCAGCACGACTCCGGCGGACGTCCGGTCGCAGCGTGGCAGAGGGTAGCAGGGCCAAAGACTGGCAGCAGCCTCTCGGCACTTTCTGTGCACGCACGGAGCAGAGGGTAGCAGGGCCAAAGACCAGAGACTGGGGCAGAACTTCAGGCTCTCTCAAGCAGTCGCACTTACTTTCTGTGCACGCACGGAGCAGGGACAGGGCCAAAGACCAAACACTGCCAGGCTCTGAGCAGCAGCCAGACTCACTTTCTGTGCACGCACGGAGCAGTGGGTAGCAGGACCAAAGACCAGAGACTGCCAAAGCCTCTCGGCACTTTCTGTGCACGCACGGAGCAGTGGGTAGCAGGGCCAAAGACTGGCAGCAGCCTCTCGGCACTTTCTGTGCACGCACGGAGCAGTGGGTAGCATGGCCAAAGACCAGAGACTGCCAAAGCCTCTCGGCACTTTCTGTGCACGCACGGAGCAGTGGGTAGCAGGGACAAAGACCAGAGACTGGCAGCAGCCTCTCGGCACTTTCTGTGCACGCACGGAGCAGAGGGTAGCAGGGCCAAAGACTGGCAGCAGCGTCTCGGCACTTTCTGTGCACGCACGGAGCAGAGGGTAGCAGGACCAAAGACCAGAGACTGCCGAAGCTTCTCGGCACTTTCTGTGCACGCACGGAGCAGTGGGTAGCAGGGACAAAGACCAGAGACTGGCAGCAGCCTCTCGGCACTTTCTGTGCACGCACGGAGCAGAGGGTAGCAGGGCCAAAGACTGGCAGCAGCCTCTCGGCACTTTCTGTGCACGCACGGAGCAGTGGGTAGCAGGACCAAAGACCAGAGACTGCCAAAGCTTCTCGGCACTTTCTGTGCACGCACGGAGCAGTGGGTAGCAGGGACAAAGACCAGAGACTGCCAAAGCCTCTCGGCACTTTCTGTGCACGCACGGAGCAGTTCGTAGCAGGGACAAAGACCAGAGACTGGCAGCAGCCTCTCGGCACTTTCTGTGCACGCACGGAGCAGAGGGTAGCAGGGCCAAAGACTGGCAGCAGCCTCTCGGCACTTTCTGTGCACGCACGGAGCAGTGGGTAGCAGGACCAAAGACCAGAGACTGCCAAAGCGTCTCGGCACTTTCTGTGCACGCACGGAGCAGTTCGTAGCAGGGACAAAGACCAGAGACTGGCAGCAGCCTCTCGGCACTTTCTGTGCACGCACGGAGCAGAGGGTAGCAGGGCCAAAGACTGGCAGCAGCCTCTCGGCACTTTCTGTGCACGCACGGAGCAGTGGGTAGCATGGCCAAAGACCAGAGACTGCCAAAGCC
>CAKZFK010000137.1:0-32510 GCA_936440205.1 Lepidonotus clava | reverse complement strand
TAAGCGCCTCAAATAAGGGGGACGAAGTTAGCTGGCAGTGCTGTAGCATAGGCCAGCCCCAGTTTATATTAAACTTGACATAGAGAATGGTATTGAATCAAATCTTAATGTTGGAATTGAAACTTCAAATTTTAACACATGATTCCCCACACCATGGCGGTCATTTTGAGCCTATTCCCGTCCAATTCCGTGACGGGCGGTTTTGAATCTAACGAAAGCCCCCTTTTTAACAGGCCGCCGACCTTGGGGGCCGTTTTTGAAGGGCTTTGGGCTATCCCAGCATTCCAAGTGGAATAGCTGGAAAAAATTCTCCTGGTCCTGGGCTCCGTGCCGGTGTCTTCGGTTTGTTCGTGCGACGTGTCTAAGCGCCTCAAATAAGGGGACGAAGTTAGCTGGCAGTGCTGTAGCATAGGCCAGCCCCAGTTTATATTAAACTTGACATAGAGAATGGTATTGAATCAAATCTTAATGTTGGAATTGAAACTTCAAATTTTAACACATGATTCCCCACACCATGGCGGTCATTTTGAGCCTATTCCCGTCCAATTCCGTGACGGGCGGTTTTGAATCTAACGAAAAGCCCCCTTTTTAACAGGCCGCCGACCTTGGGGGCCGTTTTTGAAGGGCTTGGGCTATCCCAGCATTCCAAGTGAATAGCTGGAAAAATTCTCCTGGTCCTGGGCTCCGTGCCGGTGTCGTCGGTTTGTTCGTGCGACGTGTCCTAAGCGCCTCAAATAAGGGGACGAAGTTAGCTGGCAGTGCTGTAGCATAGGCCAGCCCCAGTTTATATTAAACTTGACATAGAGAATGGTATTGAATCAAATCTTAATGTTGGAATTGAAACTTCAAATTTTAACACATGATTCCCCACACCATGGCGGTCATTTTGAGCCTATTCCCGTCCAATTCCGTGACGGGCGGTTTTGAATCTAACGAAAGCCCCCCTTTTTAACAGGCCGCCGACCTTGGGGGCCGTTTTTTGAAGGGCTTGGGCTATCCCAGCATTCCAAGTGAATAGCTGGAAAAATTCTCCTGGTCCTGGGCTCCGTGCCGGTGTCTTCGGTTTGTTCGTGCGACGTGTCTAAGCGCCTCAAATAAGGGGACGAAGTTAACTGGCAGTGCTGTAGCATAGGCCAGCCCCAGTTTATATTAAACTTGACATAGAGAATGGTATTGAATCAAATCTTAATGTTGGAATTGAAACTTCAAATTTTAACACATGATTCCCCACACCATGGCGGTCATTTTGAGCCTATTCCCGTCCAATTCCGTGACGGGCGGTTTTGAATCTAACGAAAGCCCCCTTTTTAACAGGCCGCCGACCTTGGGGGCCGTTTTTGAAGGGCTTGGGCTATCCCAGCATTCCAAGTGAATAGCTGGAAAAATTCTCCTGGTCCTGGGCTCCGTGCCGGTGTCTTCGGTTTGTTCGTGCGACGTGTCTAAGCGCCTCAAATAAGGGGACGAAGTTAGCTGGCAGTGCTGTAGCATAGGCCAGCCCCAGTTTATATTAAACTTGACATAGAGAATGGTATTGAATCAAATCTTAATGTTGGAATTGAAACTTCAAATTTTAACACATGATTCCCCACACCATGGCGGTCATTTTGAGCCTATTCCCGTCCAATTCCGTGACGGGCGGTTTTGAATCTAACGAAAGCCCCCTTTTTAACAGGCCGCCGACCTTGGGGGCCGTTTTTGAAGGGCTTGGGCTATCCCAGCATTCCAAGTGAATAGCTGGAAAAATTCTCCTGGTCCTGGGCTCCGTGCCGGTGTCTTCGGTTTGTTCGTGCGACGTGTCTAAGCGCCTCAAATAAGGGGACGAAGTTAGCTGGCAGTGCTGTAGCATAGGCCAGCCCCAGTTTATATTAAACTTGACATAGAGAATGGTATTGAATCAAATCTTAATGTTGGAATTGAAACTTCAAATTTTAACACATGATTCCCCACACCATGGCGGTCATTTTGAGCCTATTCCCGTCCAATTCCGTGACGGGCGGTTTTGAATCTAACGAAAGCCCCCTTTTTAACAGGCCGCCGACCTTGGGGGCCGTTTTTGAAGGGCTTGGGCTATCCCAGCATTCCAAGTGAATAGCTGGAAAAATTCTCCTGGTCCTGGGCTCCGTGCCGGTGTCTTCGGTTTGTTCGTGCGACGTGTCTAAGCGCCTCAAATAAGGGGACGAAGTTAGCTGGCAGTGCTGTAGCATAGGCCAGCCCCAGTTTATATTAAACTTGACATAGAGAATGGTATTGAATCAAATCTTAATGTTGGAATTGAAACTTCAAATTTTAACACATGATTCCCCACACCATGGCGGTCATTTTGAGCCTATTCCCGTCCAATTCCGTGACGGGCGGTTTTGAATCTAACGAAAGCCCCCTTTTTAACAGGCCGCCGACCTTGGGGGCCGTTTTTGAAGGGCTTGGGCTATCCCAGCATTCCAAGTGAATAGCTGGAAAAATTCTCCTGGTCCTGGGCTCCGTGCCGGTGTCTTCGGTTTGTTCGTGCGACGTGTCTAAGCGCCTCAAATAAGGGGACGAAGTTAGCTGGCAGTGCTGTAGCATAGGCCAGCCCCAGTTTATATTAAACTTGACATAGAGAATGGTATTGAATCAAATCTTAATGTTGGAATTGAAACTTCAAATTTTAACACATGATTCCCCACACCATGGCGGTCATTTTGAGCCTATTCCCGTCCAATTCCGTGACGGGCGGTTTTGAATCTAACGAAAGCCCCCTTTTTAACAGGCCGCCGACCTTGGGGGCCGTTTTTGAAGGGCTTGGGCTATCCCAGCATTCCAAGTGAATAGCTGGAAAAATTCTCCTGGTCCTGGGCTCCGTGCCGGTGTCTTCGGTTTGTTCGTGCGACGTGTCTAAGCGCCTCAAATAAGGGGACGAAGTTAGCTGGCAGTGCTGTAGCATAGGCCAGCCCCAGTTTATATTAAACTTGACATAGAGAATGGTATTGAATCAAATCTTAATGTTGGAATTGAAACTTCAAATTTTAACACATGATTCCCCACACCATGGCGGTCATTTTGAGCCTATTCCCGTCCAATTCCGTGACGGGCGGTTTTGAATCTAACGAAAGCCCCCTTTTTAACAGGCCGCCGACCTTGGGGGCCGTTTTTGAAGGGCTTGGGCTATCCCAGCATTCCAAGTGAATAGCTGGAAAAATTCTCCTGGTCCTGGGCTCCGTGCCGGTGTCTTCGGTTTGTTCGTGCGACGTGTCTAAGCGCCTCAAATAAGGGGACGAAGTTAGCTGGCAGTGCTGTAGCATAGGCCAGCCCCAGTTTATATTAAACTTGACATAGAGAATGGTATTGAATCAAATCTTAATGTTGGAATTGAAACTTCAAATTTTAACACATGATTCCCCACACCATGGCGGTCATTTTGAGCCTATTCCCGTCCAATTCCGTGACGGGCGGTTTTGAATCTAACGAAAGCCCCCTTTTTAACAGGCCGCCGACCTTGGGGGCCGTTTTTGAAGGGCTTGGGCTATCCCAGCATTCCAAGTGAATAGCTGGAAAAATTCTCCTGGTCCTGGGCTCCGTGCCGGTGTCTTCGGTTTGTTCGTGCGACGTGTCTAAGCGCCTCAAATAAGGGGACGAAGTTAGCTGGCAGTGCTGTAGCATAGGCCAGCCCCAGTTTATATTAAACTTGACATAGAGAATGGTATTGAATCAAATCTTAATGTTGGAATTGAAACTTCAAATTTTAACACATGATTCCCCACACCATGGCGGTCATTTTGAGCCTATTCCCGTCCAATTCCGTGACGGGCGGTTTTGAATCTAACGAAAGCCCCCTTTTTAACAGGCCGCCGACCTTGGGGGCCGTTTTTGAAGGGCTTGGGCTATCCCAGCATTCCAAGTGAATAGCTGGAAAAATTCTCCTGGTCCTGGGCTCCGTGCCGGTGTCTTCGGTTTGTTCGTGCGACGTGTCTAAGCGCCTCAAATAAGGGGACGAAGTTAGCTGGCAGTGCTGTAGCATAGGCCAGCCCCAGTTTATATTAAACTTGACATAGAGAATGGTATTGAATCAAATCTTAATGTTGGAATTGAAACTTCAAATTTTAACACATGATTCCCCACACCATGGCGGTCATTTTGAGCCTATTCCCGTCCAATTCCGTGACGGGCGGTTTTGAATCTAACGAAAGCCCCCTTTTTAACAGGCCGCCGACCTTGGGGGCCGTTTTTGAAGGGCTTGGGCTATCCCAGCATTCCAAGTGAATAGCTGGAAAAATTCTCCTGGTCCTGGGCTCCGTGCCGGTGTCTTCGGTTTGTTCGTGCGACGTGTCTAAGCGCCTCAAATAAGGGGACGAAGTTAGCTGGCAGTGCTGTAGCATAGGCCAGCCCCAGTTTATATTAAACTTGACATAGAGAATGGTATTGAATCAAATCTTAATGTTGGAATTGAAACTTCAAATTTTAACACATGATTCCCCACACCATGGCGGTCATTTTGAGCCTATTCCCGTCCAATTCCGTGACGGGCGGTTTTGAATCTAACGAAAGCCCCCTTTTTAACAGGCCGCCGACCTTGGGGGCCGTTTTTGAAGGGCTTGGGCTATCCCAGCATTCCAAGTGAATAGCTGGAAAAATTCTCCTGGTCCTGGGCTCCGTGCCGGTGTCTTCGGTTTGTTCGTGCGACGTGTCTAAGCGCCTCAAATAAGGGGACGAAGTTAGCTGGCAGTGCTGTAGCATAGGCCAGCCCCAGTTTATATTAAACTTGACATAGAGAATGGTATTGAATCAAATCTTAATGTTGGAATTGAAACTTCAAATTTTAACACATGATTCCCCACACCATGGCGGTCATTTTGAGCCTATTCCCGTCCAATTCCGTGACGGGCGGTTTTGAATCTAACGAAAGCCCCCTTTTTAACAGGCCGCCGACCTTGGGGGCCGTTTTTGAAGGGCTTGGGCTATCCCAGCATTCCAAGTGAATAGCTGGAAAAATTCTCCTGGTCCTGGGCTCCGTGCCGGTGTCTTCGGTTTGTTCGTGCGACGTGTCTAAGCGCCTCAAATAAGGGGACGAAGTTAGCTGGCAGTGCTGTAGCATAGGCCAGCCCCAGTTTATATTAAACTTGACATAGAGAATGGTATTGAATCAAATCTTAATGTTGGAATTGAAACTTCAAATTTTAACACATGATTCCCCACACCATGGCGGTCATTTTGAGCCTATTCCCGTCCAATTCCGTGACGGGCGGTTTTGAATCTAACGAAAGCCCCCTTTTTAACAGGCCGCCGACCTTGGGGGCCGTTTTTGAAGGGCTTGGGCTATCCCAGCATTCCAAGTGAATAGCTGGAAAAATTCTCCTGGTCCTGGGCTCCGTGCCGGTGTCTTCGGTTTGTTCGTGCGACGTGTCTAAGCGCCTCAAATAAGGGGACGAAGTTAGCTGGCAGTGCTGTAGCATAGGCCAGCCCCAGTTTATATTAAACTTGACATAGAGAATGGTATTGAATCAAATCTTAATGTTGGAATTGAAACTTCAAATTTTAACACATGATTCCCCACACCATGGCGGTCATTTTGAGCCTATTCCCGTCCAATTCCGTGACGGGCGGTTTTGAATCTAACGAAAGCCCCCTTTTTAACAGGCCGCCGACCTTTGGGGGCCGTTTTTGAAGGGCTTGGGCTATCCCAGCATTCCAAGTGAATAGCTGGAAAAATTCTCCTGGTCCTGGGCTCCGTGCCGGTGTCTTCGGTTTGTTCGTGCGACGTGTCTAAGCGCCTCAAATAAGGGGACGAAGTTAGCTGGCAGTGCTGTAGCATAGGCCAGCCCCAGTTTATATTAAACTTGACATAGAGAATGGTATTGAATCAAATCTTAATGTTGGAATTGAAACTTCAAATTTTAACACATGATTCCCCACACCATGGCGGTCATTTTGAGCCTATTCCCGTCCAATTCCGTGACGGGCGGTTTTGAATCTAACGAAAGCCCCCTTTTTAACAGGCCGCCGACCTTGGGGGCCGTTTTTGAAGGGCTTGGGCTATCCCAGCATTCCAAGTGAATAGCTGGAAAAATTCTCCTGGTCCTGGGCTCCGTGCCGGTGTCTTCGGTTTGTTCGTGCGACGTGTCTAAGCGCCTCAAATAAGGGGACGAAGTTAGCTGGCAGTGCTGTAGCATAGGCCAGCCCCAGTTTATATTAAACTTGACATAGAGAATGGTATTGAATCAAATCTTAATGTTGGAATTGAAACTTCAAATTTTAACACATGATTCCCCACACCATGGCGGTCATTTTGAGCCTATTCCCGTCCAATTCCGTGACGGGCGGTTTTGAATCTAACGAAAGCCCCCTTTTTAACAGGCCGCCGACCTTGGGGGCCGTTTTTGAAGGGCTTGGGCTATCCCAGCATTCCAAGTGAATAGCTGGAAAAATTCTCCTGGTCCTGGGCTCCGTGCCGGTGTCTTCGGTTTGTTCGTGCGACGTGTCTAAGCGCCTCAAATAAGGGGACGAAGTTAGCTGGCAGTGCTGTAGCATAGGCCAGCCCCAGTTTATATTAAACTTGACATAGAGAATGGTATTGAATCAAATCTTAATGTTGGAATTGAAACTTCAAATTTTAACACATGATTCCCCACACCATGGCGGTCATTTTGAGCCTATTCCCGTCCAATTCCGTGACGGGCGGTTTTGAATCTAACGAAAGCCCCCTTTTTAACAGGCCGCCGACCTTGGGGGCCGTTTTTGAAGGGCTTGGGCTATCCCAGCATTCCAAGTGAATAGCTGGAAAAATTCTCCTGGTCCTGGGCTCCGTGCCGGTGTCTTCGGTTTGTTCGTGCGACGTGTCTAAGCGCCTCAAATAAGGGGACGAAGTTAGCTGGCAGTGCTGTAGCATAGGCCAGCCCCAGTTTATATTAAACTTGACATAGAGAATGGTATTGAATCAAATCTTAATGTTGGAATTGAAACTTCAAATTTTAACACATGATTCCCCACACCATGGCGGTCATTTTGAGCCTATTCCCGTCCAATTCCGTGACGGGCGGTTTTGAATCTAACGAAAGCCCCCTTTTTAACAGGCCGCCGACCTTGGGGGCCGTTTTTGAAGGGCTTGGGCTATCCCAGCATTCCAAGTGAATAGCTGGAAAAATTCTCCTGGTCCTGGGCTCCGTGCCGGTGTCTTCGGTTTGTTCGTGCGACGTGTCTAAGCGCCTCAAATAAGGGGACGAAGTTAGCTGGCAGTGCTGTAGCATAGGCCAGCCCCAGTTTATATTAAACTTGACATAGAGAATGGTATTGAATCAAATCTTAATGTTGGAATTGAAACTTCAAATTTTAACACATGATTCCCCACACCATGGCGGTCATTTTGAGCCTATTCCCGTCCAATTCCGTGACGGGCGGTTTTGAATCTAACGAAAGCCCCCTTTTTAACAGGCCGCCGACCTTGGGGGCCGTTTTTGAAGGGCTTGGGCTATCCCAGCATTCCAAGTGAATAGCTGGAAAAATTCTCCTGGTCCTGGGCTCCGTGCCGGTGTCTTCGGTTTGTTCGTGCGACGTGTCTAAGCGCCTCAAATAAGGGGACGAAGTTAGCTGGCAGTGCTGTAGCATAGGCCAGCCCCAGTTTATATTAAACTTGACATAGAGAATGGTATTGAATCAAATCTTAATGTTGGAATTGAAACTTCAAATTTTAACACATGATTCCCCACACCATGGCGGTCATTTTGAGCCTATTCCCGTCCAATTCCGTGACGGGCGGTTTTGAATCTAACGAAAGCCCCCTTTTTAACAGGCCGCCGACCTTGGGGGCCGTTTTTGAAGGGCTTGGGCTATCCCAGCATTCCAAGTGAATAGCTGGAAAAATTCTCCTGGTCCTGGGCTCCGTGCCGGTGTCTTCGGTTTGTTCGTGCGACGTGTCTAAGCGCCTCAAATAAGGGGACGAAGTTAGCTGGCAGTGCTGTAGCATAGGCCAGCCCCAGTTTATATTAAACTTGACATAGAGAATGGTATTGAATCAAATCTTAATGTTGGAATTGAAACTTCAAATTTTAACACATGATTCCCCACACCATGGCGGTCATTTTGAGCCTATTCCCGTCCAATTCCGTGACGGGCGGTTTTGAATCTAACGAAAGCCCCCTTTTTAACAGGCCGCCGACCTTGGGGGCCGTTTTTGAAGGGCTTGGGCTATCCCAGCATTCCAAGTGAATAGCTGGAAAAATTCTCCTGGTCCTGGGCTCCGTGCCGGTGTCTTCGGTTTGTTCGTGCGACGTGTCTAAGCGCCTCAAATAAGGGGACGAAGTTAGCTGGCAGTGCTGTAGCATAGGCCAGCCCCAGTTTATATTAAACTTGACATAGAGAATGGTATTGAATCAAATCTTAATGTTGGAATTGAAACTTCAAATTTTAACACATGATTCCCCACACCATGGCGGTCATTTTGAGCCTATTCCCGTCCAATTCCGTGACGGGCGGTTTTGAATCTAACGAAAGCCCCCTTTTTAACAGGCCGCCGACCTTGGGGGCCGTTTTTGAAGGGCTTGGGCTATCCCAGCATTCCAAGTGAATAGCTGGAAAAATTCTCCTGGTCCTGGGCTCCGTGCCGGTGTCTTCGGTTTGTTCGTGCGACGTGTCTAAGCGCCTCAAATAAGGGGACGAAGTTAGCTGGCAGTGCTGTAGCATAGGCCAGCCCCAGTTTATATTAAACTTGACATAGAGAATGGTATTGAATCAAATCTTAATGTTGGAATTGAAACTTCAAACTTTAACACATGATTCCCCACACCATGGCGGTCATTTTGAGCCTATTCCCGTCCAATTCCGTGACGGGCGGTTTTGAATCTAACGAAAGCCCCCTTTTTAACAGGCCGCCGACCTTGGGGGCCGTTTTTGAAGGGCTTGGGCTATCCCAGCATTCCAAGTGAATAGCTGGAAAAATTCTCCTGGTCCTGGGCTCCGTGCCGGTGTCTTCGGTTTGTTCGTGCGACGTGTCTAAGCGCCTCAAATAAGGGGACGAAGTTAGCTGGCAGTGCTGTAGCATAGGCCAGCCCCAGTTTATATTAAACTTGACATAGAGAATGGTATTGAATCAAATCTTAATGTTGGAATTGAAACTTCAAATTTTAACACATGATTCCCCACACCATGGCGGTCATTTTGAGCCTATTCCCGTCCAATTCCGTGACGGGCGGTTTTGAATCTAACGAAAGCCCCCTTTTTAACAGGCCGCCGACCTTGGGGGCCGTTTTTGAAGGGCTTGGGCTATCCCAGCATTCCAAGTGAATAGCTGGAAAAATTCTCCTGGTCCTGGGCTCCGTGCCGGTGTCTTCGGTTTGTTCGTGCGACGTGTCTAAGCGCCTCAAATAAGGGGACGAAGTTAGCTGGCAGTGCTGTAGCATAGGCCAGCCCCAGTTTATATTAAACTTGACATAGAGAATGGTATTGAATCAAATCTTAATGTTGGAATTGAAACTTCAAATTTTAACACATGATTCCCCACACCATGGCGGTCATTTTGAGCCTATTCCCGTCCAATTCCGTGACGGGCGGTTTTGAATCTAACGAAAGCCCCCTTTTTAACAGGCCGCCGACCTTGGGGGCCGTTTTTGAAGGGCTTGGGCTATCCCAGCATTCCAAGTGAATAGCTGGAAAAATTCTCCTGGTCCTGGGCTCCGTGCCGGTGTCTTCGGTTTGTTCGTGCGACGTGTCTAAGCGCCTCAAATAAGGGGACGAAGTTAGCTGGCAGTGCTGTAGCATAGGCCAGCCCCAGTTTATATTAAACTTGACATAGAGAATGGTATTGAATCAAATCTTAATGTTGGAATTGAAACTTCAAATTTTAACACATGATTCCCCACACCATGGCGGTCATTTTGAGCCTATTCCCGTCCAATTCCGTGACGGGCGGTTTTGAATCTAACGAAAGCCCCCTTTTTAACAGGCCGCCGACCTTGGGGGCCGTTTTTGAAGGGCTTGGGCTATCCCAGCATTCCAAGTGAATAGCTGGAAAAATTCTCCTGGTCCTGGGCTCCGTGCCGGTGTCTTCGGTTTGTTCGTGCGACGTGTCTAAGCGCCTCAAATAAGGGGACGAAGTTAGCTGGCAGTGCTGTAGCATAGGCCAGCCCCAGTTTATATTAAACTTGACATAGAGAATGGTATTGAATCAAATCTTAATGTTGGAATTGAAACTTCAAATTTTAACACATGATTCCCCACACCATGGCGGTCATTTTGAGCCTATTCCCGTCCAATTCCGTGACGGGCGGTTTTGAATCTAACGAAAGCCCCCTTTTTAACAGGCCGCCGACCTTGGGGGCCGTTTTTGAAGGGCTTGGGCTATCCCAGCATTCCAAGTGAATAGCTGGAAAAATTCTCCTGGTCCTGGGCTCCGTGCCGGTGTCTTCGGTTTGTTCGTGCGACGTGTCTAAGCGCCTCAAATAAGGGGACGAAGTTAGCTGGCAGTGCTGTAGCATAGGCCAGCCCCAGTTTATATTAAACTTGACATAGAGAATGGTATTGAATCAAATCTTAATGTTGGAATTGAAACTTCAAATTTTAACACATGATTCCCCACACCATGGCGGTCATTTTGAGCCTATTCCCGTCCAATTCCGTGACGGGCGGTTTTGAATCTAACGAAAGCCCCCTTTTTAACAGGCCGCCGACCTTGGGGGCCGTTTTTGAAGGGCTTGGGCTATCCCAGCATTCCAAGTGAATAGCTGGAAAAATTCTCCTGGTCCTGGGCTCCGTGCCGGTGTCTTCGGTTTGTTCGTGCGACGTGTCTAAGCGCCTCAAATAAGGGGACGAAGTTAGCTGGCAGTGCTGTAGCATAGGCCAGCCCCAGTTTATATTAAACTTGACATAGAGAATGGTATTGAATCAAATCTTAATGTTGGAATTGAAACTTCAAATTTTAACACATGATTCCCCACACCATGGCGGTCATTTTGAGCCTATTCCCGTCCAATTCCGTGACGGGCGGTTTTGAATCTAACGAAAGCCCCCTTTTTAACAGGCCGCCGACCTTGGGGGCCGTTTTTGAAGGGCTTGGGCTATCCCAGCATTCCAAGTGAATAGCTGGAAAAATTCTCCTGGTCCTGGGCTCCGTGCCGGTGTCTTCGGTTTGTTCGTGCGACGTGTCTAAGCGCCTCAAATAAGGGGACGAAGTTAGCTGGCAGTGCTGTAGCATAGGCCAGCCCCAGTTTATATTAAACTTGACATAGAGAATGGTATTGAATCAAATCTTAATGTTGGAATTGAAACTTCAAATTTTAACACATGATTCCCCACACCATGGCGGTCATTTTGAGCCTATTCCCGTCCAATTCCGTGACGGGCGGTTTTGAATCTAACGAAAGCCCCCTTTTTAACAGGCCGCCGACCTTGGGGGCCGTTTTTGAAGGGCTTGGGCTATCCCAGCATTCCAAGTGAATAGCTGGAAAAATTCTCCTGGTCCTGGGCTCCGTGCCGGTGTCTTCGGTTTGTTCGTGCGACGTGTCTAAGCGCCTCAAATAAGGGGACGAAGTTAGCTGGCAGTGCTGTAGCATAGGCCAGCCCCAGTTTATATTAAACTTGACATAGAGAATGGTATTGAATCAAATCTTAATGTTGGAATTGAAACTTCAAATTTTAACACATGATTCCCCACACCATGGCGGTCATTTTGAGCCTATTCCCGTCCAATTCCGTGACGGGCGGTTTTGAATCTAACGAAAGCCCCCTTTTTAACAGGCCGCCGACCTTGGGGGCCGTTTTTGAAGGGCTTGGGCTATCCCAGCATTCCAAGTGAATAGCTGGAAAAATTCTCCTGGTCCTGGGCTCCGTGCCGGTGTCTTCGGTTTGTTCGTGCGACGTGTCTAAGCGCCTCAAATAAGGGGACGAAGTTAGCTGGCAGTGCTGTAGCATAGGCCAGCCCCAGTTTATATTAAACTTGACATAGAGAATGGTATTGAATCAAATCTTAATGTTGGAATTGAAACTTCAAATTTTAACACATGATTCCCCACACCATGGCGGTCATTTTGAGCCTATTCCCGTCCAATTCCGTGACGGGCGGTTTTGAATCTAACGAAAGCCCCCTTTTTAACAGGCCGCCGACCTTGGGGGCCGTTTTTGAAGGGCTTGGGCTATCCCAGCATTCCAAGTGAATAGCTGGAAAAATTCTCCTGGTCCTGGGCTCCGTGCCGGTGTCTTCGGTTTGTTCGTGCGACGTGTCTAAGCGCCTCAAATAAGGGGACGAAGTTAGCTGGCAGTGCTGTAGCATAGGCCAGCCCCAGTTTATATTAAACTTGACATAGAGAATGGTATTGAATCAAATCTTAATGTTGGAATTGAAACTTCAAATTTTAACACATGATTCCCCACACCATGGCGGTCATTTTGAGCCTATTCCCGTCCAATTCCGTGACGGGCGGTTTTGAATCTAACGAAAGCCCCCTTTTTAACAGGCCGCCGACCTTGGGGGCCGTTTTTGAAGGGCTTGGGCTATCCCAGCATTCCAAGTGAATAGCTGGAAAAATTCTCCTGGTCCTGGGCTCCGTGCCGGTGTCTTCGGTTTGTTCGTGCGACGTGTCTAAGCGCCTCAAATAAGGGGACGAAGTTAGCTGGCAGTGCTGTAGCATAGGCCAGCCCCAGTTTATATTAAACTTGACATAGAGAATGGTATTGAATCAAATCTTAATGTTGGAATTGAAACTTCAAATTTTAACACATGATTCCCCACACCATGGCGGTCATTTTGAGCCTATTCCCGTCCAATTCCGTGACGGGCGGTTTTGAATCTAACGAAAGCCCCCTTTTTAACAGGCCGCCGACCTTGGGGGCCGTTTTTGAAGGGCTTGGGCTATCCCAGCATTCCAAGTGAATAGCTGGAAAAATTCTCCTGGTCCTGGGCTCCGTGCCGGTGTCTTCGGTTTGTTCGTGCGACGTGTCTAAGCGCCTCAAATAAGGGGACGAAGTTAGCTGGCAGTGCTGTAGCATAGGCCAGCCCCAGTTTATATTAAACTTGACATAGAGAATGGTATTGAATCAAATCTTAATGTTGGAATTGAAACTTCAAATTTTAACACATGATTCCCCACACCATGGCGGTCATTTTGAGCCTATTCCCGTCCAATTCCGTGACGGGCGGTTTTGAATCTAACGAAAGCCCCCTTTTTAACAGGCCGCCGACCTTGGGGGCCGTTTTTGAAGGGCTTGGGCTATCCCAGCATTCCAAGTGAATAGCTGGAAAAATTCTCCTGGTCCTGGGCTCCGTGCCGGTGTCTTCGGTTTGTTCGTGCGACGTGTCTAAGCGCCTCAAATAAGGGGACGAAGTTAGCTGGCAGTGCTGTAGCATAGGCCAGCCCCAGTTTATATTAAACTTGACATAGAGAATGGTATTGAATCAAATCTTAATGTTGGAATTGAAACTTCAAATTTTAACACATGATTCCCCACACCATGGCGGTCATTTTGAGCCTATTCCCGTCCAATTCCGTGACGGGCGGTTTTGAATCTAACGAAAGCCCCCTTTTTAACAGGCCGCCGACCTTGGGGGCCGTTTTTGAAGGGCTTGGGCTATCCCAGCATTCCAAGTGAATAGCTGGAAAAATTCTCCTGGTCCTGGGCTCCGTGCCGGTGTCTTCGGTTTGTTCGTGCGACGTGTCTAAGCGCCTCAAATAAGGGGACGAAGTTAGCTGGCAGTGCTGTAGCATAGGCCAGCCCCAGTTTATATTAAACTTGACATAGAGAATGGTATTGAATCAAATCTTAATGTTGGAATTGAAACTTCAAATTTTAACACATGATTCCCCACACCATGGCGGTCATTTTGAGCCTATTCCCGTCCAATTCCGTGACGGGCGGTTTTGAATCTAACGAAAGCCCCCTTTTTAACAGGCCGCCGACCTTGGGGGCCGTTTTTGAAGGGCTTGGGCTATCCCAGCATTCCAAGTGAATAGCTGGAAAAATTCTCCTGGTCCTGGGCTCCGTGCCGGTGTCTTCGGTTTGTTCGTGCGACGTGTCTAAGCGCCTCAAATAAGGGGACGAAGTTAGCTGGCAGTGCTGTAGCATAGGCCAGCCCCAGTTTATATTAAACTTGACATAGAGAATGGTATTGAATCAAATCTTAATGTTGGAATTGAAACTTCAAATTTTAACACATGATTCCCCACACCATGGCGGTCATTTTGAGCCTATTCCCGTCCAATTCCGTGACGGGCGGTTTTGAATCTAACGAAAGCCCCCTTTTTAACAGGCCGCCGACCTTGGGGGCCGTTTTTGAAGGGCTTGGGCTATCCCAGCATTCCAAGTGAATAGCTGGAAAAATTCTCCTGGTCCTGGGCTCCGTGCCGGTGTCTTCGGTTTGTTCGTGCGACGTGTCTAAGCGCCTCAAATAAGGGGACGAAGTTAGCTGGCAGTGCTGTAGCATAGGCCAGCCCCAGTTTATATTAAACTTGACATAGAGAATGGTATTGAATCAAATCTTAATGTTGGAATTGAAACTTCAAATTTTAACACATGATTCCCCACACCATGGCGGTCATTTTGAGCCTATTCCCGTCCAATTCCGTGACGGGCGGTTTTGAATCTAACGAAAGCCCCCTTTTTAACAGGCCGCCGACCTTGGGGGCCGTTTTTGAAGGGCTTGGGCTATCCCAGCATTCCAAGTGAATAGCTGGAAAAATTCTCCTGGTCCTGGGCTCCGTGCCGGTGTCTTCGGTTTGTTCGTGCGACGTGTCTAAGCGCCTCAAATAAGGGGACGAAGTTAGCTGGCAGTGCTGTAGCATAGGCCAGCCCCAGTTTATATTAAACTTGACATAGAGAATGGTATTGAATCAAATCTTAATGTTGGAATTGAAACTTCAAATTTTAACACATGATTCCCCACACCATGGCGGTCATTTTGAGCCTATTCCCGTCCAATTCCGTGACGGGCGGTTTTGAATCTAACGAAAGCCCCCTTTTTAACAGGCCGCCGACCTTGGGGGCCGTTTTTGAAGGGCTTGGGCTATCCCAGCATTCCAAGTGAATAGCTGGAAAAATTCTCCTGGTCCTGGGCTCCGTGCCGGTGTCTTCGGTTTGTTCGTGCGACGTGTCTAAGCGCCTCAAATAAGGGGACGAAGTTAGCTGGCAGTGCTGTAGCATAGGCCAGCCCCAGTTTATATTAAACTTGACATAGAGAATGGTATTGAATCAAATCTTAATGTTGGAATTGAAACTTCAAATTTTAACACATGATTCCCCACACCATGGCGGTCATTTTGAGCCTATTCCCGTCCAATTCCGTGACGGGCGGTTTTGAATCTAACGAAAGCCCCCTTTTTAACAGGCCGCCGACCTTGGGGGCCGTTTTTGAAGGGCTTGGGCTATCCCAGCATTCCAAGTGAATAGCTGGAAAAATTCTCCTGGTCCTGGGCTCCGTGCCGGTGTCTTCGGTTTGTTCGTGCGACGTGTCTAAGCGCCTCAAATAAGGGGACGAAGTTAGCTGGCAGTGCTGTAGCATAGGCCAGCCCCAGTTTATATTAAACTTGACATAGAGAATGGTATTGAATCAAATCTTAATGTTGGAATTGAAACTTCAAATTTTAACACATGATTCCCCACACCATGGCGGTCATTTTGAGCCTATTCCCGTCCAATTCCGTGACGGGCGGTTTTGAATCTAACGAAAGCCCCCTTTTTAACAGGCCGCCGACCTTGGGGGCCGTTTTTGAAGGGCTTGGGCTATCCCAGCATTCCAAGTGAATAGCTGGAAAAATTCTCCTGGTCCTGGGCTCCGTGCCGGTGTCTTCGGTTTGTTCGTGCGACGTGTCTAAGCGCCTCAAATAAGGGGACGAAGTTAGCTGGCAGTGCTGTAGCATAGGCCAGCCCCAGTTTATATTAAACTTGACATAGAGAATGGTATTGAATCAAATCTTAATGTTGGAATTGAAACTTCAAATTTTAACACATGATTCCCCACACCATGGCGGTCATTTTGAGCCTATTCCCGTCCAATTCCGTGACGGGCGGTTTTGAATCTAACGAAAGCCCCCTTTTTAACAGGCCGCCGACCTTGGGGGCCGTTTTTGAAGGGCTTGGGCTATCCCAGCATTCCAAGTGAATAGCTGGAAAAATTCTCCTGGTCCTGGGCTCCGTGCCGGTGTCTTCGGTTTGTTCGTGCGACGTGTCTAAGCGCCTCAAATAAGGGGACGAAGTTAGCTGGCAGTGCTGTAGCATAGGCCAGCCCCAGTTTATATTAAACTTGACATAGAGAATGGTATTGAATCAAATCTTAATGTTGGAATTGAAACTTCAAATTTTAACACATGATTCCCCACACCATGGCGGTCATTTTGAGCCTATTCCCGTCCAATTCCGTGACGGGCGGTTTTGAATCTAACGAAAGCCCCCTTTTTAACAGGCCGCCGACCTTGGGGGCCGTTTTTGAAGGGCTTGGGCTATCCCAGCATTCCAAGTGAATAGCTGGAAAAATTCTCCTGGTCCTGGGCTCCGTGCCGGTGTCTTCGGTTTGTTCGTGCGACGTGTCTAAGCGCCTCAAATAAGGGGACGAAGTTAGCTGGCAGTGCTGTAGCATAGGCCAGCCCCAGTTTATATTAAACTTGACATAGAGAATGGTATTGAATCAAATCTTAATGTTGGAATTGAAACTTCAAATTTTAACACATGATTCCCCACACCATGGCGGTCATTTTGAGCCTATTCCCGTCCAATTCCGTGACGGGCGGTTTTGAATCTAACGAAAGCCCCCTTTTTAACAGGCCGCCGACCTTGGGGGCCGTTTTTGAAGGGCTTGGGCTATCCCAGAATTCCAAGTGAATAGCTGGAAAAATTCTCCTGGTCCTGGGCTCCGTGCCGGTGTCTTCGGTTTGTTCGTGCGACGTGTCTAAGCGCCTCAAATAAGGGGACGAAGTTAGCTGGCAGTGCTGTAGCATAGGCCAGCCCCAGTTTATATTAAACTTGACATAGAGAATGGTATTGAATCAAATCTTAATGTTGGAATTGAAACTTCAAATTTTAACACATGATTCCCCACACCATGGCGGTCATTTTGAGCCTATTCCCGTCCAATTCCGTGACGGGCGGTTTTGAATCTAACGAAAGCCCCCTTTTTAACAGGCCGCCGACCTTGGGGGCCGTTTTTGAAGGGCTTGGGCTATCCCAGCATTCCAAGTGAATAGCTGGAAAAATTCTCCTGGTCCTGGGCTCCGTGCCGGTGTCTTCGGTTTGTTCGTGCGACGTGTCTAAGCGCCTCAAATAAGGGGACGAAGTTAGCTGGCAGTGCTGTAGCATAGGCCAGCCCCAGTTTATATTAAACTTGACATAGAGAATGGTATTGAATCAAATCTTAATGTTGGAATTGAAACTTCAAATTTTAACACATGATTCCCCACACCATGGCGGTCATTTTGAGCCTATTCCCGTCCAATTCCGTGACGGGCGGTTTTGAATCTAACGAAAGCCCCCTTTTTAACAGGCCGCCGACCTTGGGGGCCGTTTTTGAAGGGCTTGGGCTATCCCAGCATTCCAAGTGAATAGCTGGAAAAATTCTCCTGGTCCTGGGCTCCGTGCCGGTGTCTTCGGTTTGTTCGTGCGACGTGTCTAAGCGCCTCAAATAAGGGGACGAAGTTAGCTGGCAGTGCTGTAGCATAGGCCAGCCCCAGTTTATATTAAACTTGACATAGAGAATGGTATTGAATCAAATCTTAATGTTGGAATTGAAACTTCAAATTTTAACACATTTCCCCCACACCATGGCGGTCATTTTGAGCCTATTCCCGTCCAATTCCGTGACGGGCGGTTTTGAATCTAACGAAAGCCCCCTTTTTAACAGGCCGCCGACCTTGGGGGCCGTTTTTGAAGGGCTTGGGCTATCCCAGCATTCCAAGTGAATAGCTGGAAAAATTCTCCTGGTCCTGGGCTCCGTGCCGGTGTCTTCGGTTTGTTCGTGCGACGTGTCTAAGCGCCTCAAATAAGGGGACGAAGTTAGCTGGCAGTGCTGTAGCATAGGCCAGCCCCAGTTTATATTAAACTTGACATAGAGAATGGTATTGAATCAAATCTTAATGTTGGAATTGAAACTTCAAATTTTAACACATGATTCCCCACACCATGGCGGTCATTTTGAGCCTATTCCCGTCCAATTCCGTGACGGGCGGTTTTGAATCTAACGAAAGCCCCCTTTTTAACAGGCCGCCGACCTTGGGGGCCGTTTTTGAAGGGCTTGGGCTATCCCAGCATTCCAAGTGAATAGCTGGAAAAATTCTCCTGGTCCTGGGCTCCGTGCCGGTGTCTTCGGTTTGTTCGTGCGACGTGTCTAAGCGCCTCAAATAAGGGGACGAAGTTAGCTGGCAGTGCTGTAGCATAGGCCAGCCCCAGTTTATATTAAACTTGACATAGAGAATGGTATTGAATCAAATCTTAATGTTGGAATTGAAACTTCAAATTTTAACACATGATTCCCCACACCATGGCGGTCATTTTGAGCCTATTCCCGTCCAATTCCGTGACGGGCGGTTTTGAATCTAACGAAAGCCCCCTTTTTAACAGGCCGCCGACCTTGGGGGCCGTTTTTGAAGGGCTTGGGCTATCCCAGCATTCCAAGTGAATAGCTGGAAAAATTCTCCTGGTCCTGGGCTCCGTGCCGGTGTCTTCGGTTTGTTCGTGCGACGTGTCTAAGCGCCTCAAATAAGGGGACGAAGTTAGCTGGCAGTGCTGTAGCATAGGCCAGCCCCAGTTTATATTAAACTTGACATAGAGAATGGTATTGAATCAAATCTTAATGTTGGAATTGAAACTTCAAATTTTAACACATGATTCCCCACACCATGGCGGTCATTTTGAGCCTATTCCCGTCCAATTCCGTGACGGGCGGTTTTGAATCTAACGAAAGCCCCCTTTTTAACAGGCCGCCGACCTTGGGGGCCGTTTTTGAAGGGCTTGGGCTATCCCAGCATTCCAAGTGAATAGCTGGAAAAATTCTCCTGGTCCTGGGCTCCGTGCCGGTGTCTTCGGTTTGTTCGTGCGACGTGTCTAAGCGCCTCAAATAAGGGGACGAAGTTAGCTGGCAGTGCTGTAGCATAGGCCAGCCCCAGTTTATATTAAACTTGACATAGAGAATGGTATTGAATCAAATCTTAATGTTGGAATTGAAACTTCAAATTTTAACACATGATTCCCCACACCATGGCGGTCATTTTGAGCCTATTCCCGTCCAATTCCGTGACGGGCGGTTTTGAATCTAACGAAAGCCCCCTTTTTAACAGGCCGCCGACCTTGGGGGCCGTTTTTGAAGGGCTTGGGCTATCCCAGCATTCCAAGTGAATAGCTGGAAAAATTCTCCTGGTCCTGGGCTCCGTGCCGGTGTCTTCGGTTTGTTCGTGCGACGTGTCTAAGCGCCTCAAATAAGGGGACGAAGTTAGCTGGCAGTGCTGTAGCATAGGCCAGCCCCAGTTTATATTAAACTTGACATAGAGAATGGTATTGAATCAAATCTTAATGTTGGAATTGAAACTTCAAATTTTAACACATGATTCCCCACACCATGGCGGTCATTTTGAGCCTATTCCCGTCCAATTCCGTGACGGGCGGTTTTGAATCTAACGAAAGCCCCCTTTTTAACAGGCCGCCGACCTTGGGGGCCGTTTTTGAAGGGCTTGGGCTATCCCAGCATTCCAAGTGAATAGCTGGAAAAATTCTCCTGGTCCTGGGCTCCGTGCCGGTGTCTTCGGTTTGTTCGTGCGACGTGTCTAAGCGCCTCAAATAAGGGGACGAAGTTAGCTGGCAGTGCTGTAGCATAGGCCAGCCCCAGTTTATATTAAACTTGACATAGAGAATGGTATTGAATCAAATCTTAATGTTGGAATTGAAACTTCAAATTTTAACACATGATTCCCCACACCATGGCGGTCATTTTGAGCCTATTCCCGTCCAATTCCGTGACGGGCGGTTTTGAATCTAACGAAAGCCCCCTTTTTAACAGGCCGCCGACCTTGGGGGCCGTTTTTGAAGGGCTTGGGCTATCCCAGCATTCCAAGTGAATAGCTGGAAAAATTCTCCTGGTCCTGGGCTCCGTGCCGGTGTCTTCGGTTTGTTCGTGCGACGTGTCTAAGCGCCTCAAATAAGGGGACGAAGTTAGCTGGCAGTGCTGTAGCATAGGCCAGCCCCAGTTTATATTAAACTTGACATAGAGAATGGTATTGAATCAAATCTTAATGTTGGAATTGAAACTTCAAATTTTAACACATGATTCCCCACACCATGGCGGTCATTTTGAGCCTATTCCCGTCCAATTCCGTGACGGGCGGTTTTGAATCTAACGAAAGCCCCCTTTTTAACAGGCCGCCGACCTTGGGGGCCGTTTTTGAAGGGCTTGGGCTATCCCAGCATTCCAAGTGAATAGCTGGAAAAATTCTCCTGGTCCTGGGCTCCGTGCCGGTGTCTTCGGTTTGTTCGTGCGACGTGTCTAAGCGCCTCAAATAAGGGGACGAAGTTAGCTGGCAGTGCTGTAGCATAGGCCAGCCCCAGTTTATATTAAACTTGACATAGAGAATGGTATTGAATCAAATCTTAATGTTGGAATTGAAACTTCAAATTTTAACACATGATTCCCCACACCATGGCGGTCATTTTGAGCCTATTCCCGTCCAATTCCGTGACGGGCGGTTTTGAATCTAACGAAAGCCCCCTTTTTAACAGGCCGCCGACCTTGGGGGCCGTTTTTGAAGGGCTTGGGCTATCCCAGCATTCCAAGTGAATAGCTGGAAAAATTCTCCTGGTCCTGGGCTCCGTGCCGGTGTCTTCGGTTTGTTCGTGCGACGTGTCTAAGCGCCTCAAATAAGGGGACGAAGTTAGCTGGCAGTGCTGTAGCATAGGCCAGCCCCAGTTTATATTAAACTTGACATAGAGAATGGTATTGAATCAAATCTTAATGTTGGAATTGAAACTTCAAATTTTAACACATGATTCCCCACACCATGGCGGTCATTTTGAGCCTATTCCCGTCCAATTCCGTGACGGGCGGTTTTGAATCTAACGAAAGCCCCCTTTTTAACAGGCCGCCGACCTTGGGGGCCGTTTTTGAAGGGCTTGGGCTATCCCAGCATTCCAAGTGAATAGCTGGAAAAATTCTCCTGGTCCTGGGCTCCGTGCCGGTGTCTTCGGTTTGTTCGTGCGACGTGTCTAAGCGCCTCAAATAAGGGGACGAAGTTAGCTGGCAGTGCTGTAGCATAGGCCAGCCCCAGTTTATATTAAACTTGACATAGAGAATGGTATTGAATCAAATCTTAATGTTGGAATTGAAACTTCAAATTTTAACACATGATTCCCCACACCATGGCGGTCATTTTGAGCCTATTCCCGTCCAATTCCGTGACGGGCGGTTTTGAATCTAACGAAAGCCCCCTTTTTAACAGGCCGCCGACCTTGGGGGCCGTTTTTGAAGGGCTTGGGCTATCCCAGCATTCCAAGTGAATAGCTGGAAAAATTCTCCTGGTCCTGGGCTCCGTGCCGGTGTCTTCGGTTTGTTCGTGCGACGTGTCTAAGCGCCTCAAATAAGGGGACGAAGTTAGCTGGCAGTGCTGTAGCATAGGCCAGCCCCAGTTTATATTAAACTTGACATAGAGAATGGTATTGAATCAAATCTTAATGTTGGAATTGAAACTTCAAATTTTAACACATGATTCCCCACACCATGGCGGTCATTTTGAGCCTATTCCCGTCCAATTCCGTGACGGGCGGTTTTGAATCTAACGAAAGCCCCCTTTTTAACAGGCCGCCGACCTTGGGGGCCGTTTTTGAAGGGCTTGGGCTATCCCAGCATTCCAAGTGAATAGCTGGAAAAATTCTCCTGGTCCTGGGCTCCGTGCCGGTGTCTTCGGTTTGTTCGTGCGACGTGTCTAAGCGCCTCAAATAAGGGGACGAAGTTAGCTGGCAGTGCTGTAGCATAGGCCAGCCCCAGTTTATATTAAACTTGACATAGAGAATGGTATTGAATCAAATCTTAATGTTGGAATTGAAACTTCAAATTTTAACACATGATTCCCCACACCATGGCGGTCATTTTGAGCCTATTCCCGTCCAATTCCGTGACGGGCGGTTTTGAATCTAACGAAAGCCCCCTTTTTAACAGGCCGCCGACCTTGGGGGCCGTTTTTGAAGGGCTTGGGCTATCCCAGCATTCCAAGTGAATAGCTGGAAAAATTCTCCTGGTCCTGGGCTCCGTGCCGGTGTCTTCGGTTTGTTCGTGCGACGTGTCTAAGCGCCTCAAATAAGGGGACGAAGTTAGCTGGCAGTGCTGTAGCATAGGCCAGCCCCAGTTTATATTAAACTTGACATAGAGAATGGTATTGAATCAAATCTTAATGTTGGAATTGAAACTTCAAATTTTAACACATGATTCCCCACACCATGGCGGTCATTTTGAGCCTATTCCCGTCCAATTCCGTGACGGGCGGTTTTGAATCTAACGAAAGCCCCCTTTTTAACAGGCCGCCGACCTTGGGGGCCGTTTTTGAAGGGCTTGGGCTATCCCAGCATTCCAAGTGAATAGCTGGAAAAATTCTCCTGGTCCTGGGCTCCGTGCCGGTGTCTTCGGTTTGTTCGTGCGACGTGTCTAAGCGCCTCAAATAAGGGGACGAAGTTAGCTGGCAGTGCTGTAGCATAGGCCAGCCCCAGTTTATATTAAACTTGACATAGAGAATGGTATTGAATCAAATCTTAATGTTGGAATTGAAACTTCAAATTTTAACACATGATTCCCCACACCATGGCGGTCATTTTGAGCCTATTCCCGTCCAATTCCGTGACGGGCGGTTTTGAATCTAACGAAAGCCCCCTTTTTAACAGGCCGCCGACCTTGGGGGCCGTTTTTGAAGGGCTTGGGCTATCCCAGCATTCCAAGTGAATAGCTGGAAAAATTCTCCTGGTCCTGGGCTCCGTGCCGGTGTCTTCGGTTTGTTCGTGCGACGTGTCTAAGCGCCTCAAATAAGGGGACGAAGTTAGCTGGCAGTGCTGTAGCATAGGCCAGCCCCAGTTTATATTAAACTTGACATAGAGAATGGTATTGAATCAAATCTTAATGTTGGAATTGAAACTTCAAATTTTAACACATGATTCCCCACACCATGGCGGTCATTTTGAGCCTATTCCCGTCCAATTCCGTGACGGGCGGTTTTGAATCTAACGAAAGCCCCCTTTTTAACAGGCCGCCGACCTTGGGGGCCGTTTTTGAAGGGCTTGGGCTATCCCAGCATTCCAAGTGAATAGCTGGAAAAATTCTCCTGGTCCTGGGCTCCGTGCCGGTGTCTTCGGTTTGTTCGTGCGACGTGTCTAAGCGCCTCAAATAAGGGGACGAAGTTAGCTGGCAGTGCTGTAGCATAGGCCAGCCCCAGTTTATATTAAACTTGACATAGAGAATGGTATTGAATCAAATCTTAATGTTGGAATTGAAACTTCAAATTTTAACACATGATTCCCCACACCATGGCGGTCATTTTGAGCCTATTCCCGTCCAATTCCGTGACGGGCGGTTTTGAATCTAACGAAAGCCCCCTTTTTAACAGGCCGCCGACCTTGGGGGCCGTTTTTGAAGGGCTTGGGCTATCCCAGCATTCCAAGTGAATAGCTGGAAAAATTCTCCTGGTCCTGGGCTCCGTGCCGGTGTCTTCGGTTTGTTCGTGCGACGTGTCTAAGCGCCTCAAATAAGGGGACGAAGTTAGCTGGCAGTGCTGTAGCATAGGCCAGCCCCAGTTTATATTAAACTTGACATAGAGAATGGTATTGAATCAAATCTTAATGTTGGAATTGAAACTTCAAATTTTAACACATGATTCCCCACACCATGGCGGTCATTTTGAGCCTATTCCCGTCCAATTCCGTGACGGGCGGTTTTGAATCTAACGAAAGCCCCCTTTTTAACAGGCCGCCGACCTTGGGGGCCGTTTTTGAAGGGCTTGGGCTATCCCAGCATTCCAAGTGAATAGCTGGAAAAATTCTCCTGGTCCTGGGCTCCGTGCCGGTGTCTTCGGTTTGTTCGTGCGACGTGTCTAAGCGCCTCAAATAAGGGGACGAAGTTAGCTGGCAGTGCTGTAGCATAGGCCAGCCCCAGTTTATATTAAACTTGACATAGAGAATGGTATTGAATCAAATCTTAATGTTGGAATTGAAACTTCAAATTTTAACACATGATTCCCCACACCATGGCGGTCATTTTGAGCCTATTCCCGTCCAATTCCGTGACGGGCGGTTTTGAATCTAACGAAAGCCCCCTTTTTAACAGGCCGCCGACCTTGGGGGCCGTTTTTGAAGGGCTTGGGCTATCCCAGCATTCCAAGTGAATAGCTGGAAAAATTCTCCTGGTCCTGGGCTCCGTGCCGGTGTCTTCGGTTTGTTCGTGCGACGTGTCTAAGCGCCTCAAATAAGGGGACGAAGTTAGCTGGCAGTGCTGTAGCATAGGCCAGCCCCAGTTTATATTAAACTTGACATAGAGAATGGTATTGAATCAAATCTTAATGTTGGAATTGAAACTTCAAATTTTAACACATGATTCCCCACACCATGGCGGTCATTTTGAGCCTATTCCCGTCCAATTCCGTGACGGGCGGTTTTGAATCTAACGAAAGCCCCCTTTTTAACAGGCCGCCGACCTTGGGGGCCGTTTTTGAAGGGCTTGGGCTATCCCAGCATTCCAAGTGAATAGCTGGAAAAATTCTCCTGGTCCTGGGCTCCGTGCCGGTGTCTTCGGTTTGTTCGTGCGACGTGTCTAAGCGCCTCAAATAAGGGGACGAAGTTAGCTGGCAGTGCTGTAGCATAGGCCAGCCCCAGTTTATATTAAACTTGACATAGAGAATGGTATTGAATCAAATCTTAATGTTGGAATTGAAACTTCAAATTTTAACACATGATTCCCCACACCATGGCGGTCATTTTGAGCCTATTCCCGTCCAATTCCGTGACGGGCGGTTTTGAATCTAACGAAAGCCCCCTTTTTAACAGGCCGCCGACCTTGGGGGCCGTTTTTGAAGGGCTTGGGCTATCCCAGCATTCCAAGTGAATAGCTGGAAAAATTCTCCTGGTCCTGGGCTCCGTGCCGGTGTCTTCGGTTTGTTCGTGCGACGTGTCTAAGCGCCTCAAATAAGGGGACGAAGTTAGCTGGCAGTGCTGTAGCATAGGCCAGCCCCAGTTTATATTAAACTTGACATAGAGAATGGTATTGAATCAAATCTTAATGTTGGAATTGAAACTTCAAATTTTAACACATGATTCCCCACACCATGGCGGTCATTTTGAGCCTATTCCCGTCCAATTCCGTGACGGGCGGTTTTGAATCTAACGAAAGCCCCCTTTTTAACAGGCCGCCGACCTTGGGGGCCGTTTTTGAAGGGCTTGGGCTATCCCAGCATTCCAAGTGAATAGCTGGAAAAATTCTCCTGGTCCTGGGCTCCGTGCCGGTGTCTTCGGTTTGTTCGTGCGACGTGTCTAAGCGCCTCAAATAAGGGGACGAAGTTAGCTGGCAGTGCTGTAGCATAGGCCAGCCCCAGTTTATATTAAACTTGACATAGAGAATGGTATTGAATCAAATCTTAATGTTGGAATTGAAACTTCAAATTTTAACACATGATTCCCCACACCATGGCGGTCATTTTGAGCCTATTCCCGTCCAATTCCGTGACGGGCGGTTTTGAATCTAACGAAAGCCCCCTTTTTAACAGGCCGCCGACCTTGGGGGCCGTTTTTGAAGGGCTTGGGCTATCCCAGCATTCCAAGTGAATAGCTGGAAAAATTCTCCTGGTCCTGGGCTCCGTGCCGGTGTCTTCGGTTTGTTCGTGCGACGTGTCTAAGCGCCTCAAATAAGGGGACGAAGTTAGCTGGCAGTGCTGTAGCATAGGCCAGCCCCAGTTTATATTAAACTTGACATAGAGAATGGTATTGAATCAAATCTTAATGTTGGAATTGAAACTTCAAATTTTAACACATGATTCCCCACACCATGGCGGTCATTTTGAGCCTATTCCCGTCCAATTCCGTGACGGGCGGTTTTGAATCTAACGAAAGCCCCCTTTTTAACAGGCCGCCGACCTTGGGGGCCGTTTTTGAAGGGCTTGGGCTATCCCAGCATTCCAAGTGAATAGCTGGAAAAATTCTCCTGGTCCTGGGCTCCGTGCCGGTGTCTTCGGTTTGTTCGTGCGACGTGTCTAAGCGCCTCAAATAAGGGGACGAAGTTAGCTGGCAGTGCTGTAGCATAGGCCAGCCCCAGTTTATATTAAACTTGACATAGAGAATGGTATTGAATCAAATCTTAATGTTGGAATTGAAACTTCAAATTTTAACACATGATTCCCCACACCATGGCGGTCATTTTGAGCCTATTCCCGTCCAATTCCGTGACGGGCGGTTTTGAATCTAACGAAAGCCCCCTTTTTAACAGGCCGCCGACCTTGGGGGCCGTTTTTGAAGGGCTTGGGCTATCCCAGCATTCCAAGTGAATAGCTGGAAAAATTCTCCTGGTCCTGGGCTCCGTGCCGGTGTCTTCGGTTTGTTCGTGCGACGTGTCTAAGCGCCTCAAATAAGGGGACGAAGTTAGCTGGCAGTGCTGTAGCATAGGCCAGCCCCAGTTTATATTAAACTTGACATAGAGAATGGTATTGAATCAAATCTTAATGTTGGAATTGAAACTTCAAATTTTAACACATGATTCCCCACACCATGGCGGTCATTTTGAGCCTATTCCCGTCCAATTCCGTGACGGGCGGTTTTGAATCTAACGAAAGCCCCCTTTTTAACAGGCCGCCGACCTTGGGGGCCGTTTTTGAAGGGCTTGGGCTATCCCAGCATTCCAAGTGAATAGCTGGAAAAATTCTCCTGGTCCTGGGCTCCGTGCCGGTGTCTTCGGTTTGTTCGTGCGACGTGTCTAAGCGCCTCAAATAAGGGGACGAAGTTAGCTGGCAGTGCTGTAGCATAGGCCAGCCCCAGTTTATATTAAACTTGACATAGAGAATGGTATTGAATCAAATCTTAATGTTGGAATTGAAACTTCAAATTTTAACACATGATTCCCCACACCATGGCGGTCATTTTGAGCCTATTCCCGTCCAATTCCGTGACGGGCGGTTTTGAATCTAACGAAAGCCCCCTTTTTAACAGGCCGCCGACCTTGGGGGCCGTTTTTGAAGGGCTTGGGCTATCCCAGCATTCCAAGTGAATAGCTGGAAAAATTCTCCTGGTCCTGGGCTCCGTGCCGGTGTCTTCGGTTTGTTCGTGCGACGTGTCTAAGCGCCTCAAATAAGGGGACGAAGTTAGCTGGCAGTGCTGTAGCATAGGCCAGCCCCAGTTTATATTAAACTTGACATAGAGAATGGTATTGAATCAAATCTTAATGTTGGAATTGAAACTTCAAATTTTAACACATGATTCCCCACACCATGGCGGTCATTTTGAGCCTATTCCCGTCCAATTCCGTGACGGGCGGTTTTGAATCTAACGAAAGCCCCCTTTTTAACAGGCCGCCGACCTTGGGGGCCGTTTTTGAAGGGCTTGGGCTATCCCAGCATTCCAAGTGAATAGCTGGAAAAATTCTCCTGGTCCTGGGCTCCGTGCCGGTGTCTTCGGTTTGTTCGTGCGACGTGTCTAAGCGCCTCAAATAAGGGGACGAAGTTAGCTGGCAGTGCTGTAGCATAGGCCAGCCCCAGTTTATATTAAACTTGACATAGAGAATGGTATTGAATCAAATCTTAATGTTGGAATTGAAACTTCAAATTTTAACACATGATTCCCCACACCATGGCGGTCATTTTGAGCCTATTCCCGTCCAATTCCGTGACGGGCGGTTTTGAATCTAACGAAAGCCCCCTTTTTAACAGGCCGCCGACCTTGGGGGCCGTTTTTGAAGGGCTTGGGCTATCCCAGCATTCCAAGTGAATAGCTGGAAAAATTCTCCTGGTCCTGGGCTCCGTGCCGGTGTCTTCGGTTTGTTCGTGCGACGTGTCTAAGCGCCTCAAATAAGGGGACGAAGTTAGCTGGCAGTGCTGTAGCATAGGCCAGCCCCAGTTTATATTAAACTTGACATAGAGAATGGTATTGAATCAAATCTTAATGTTGGAATTGAAACTTCAAATTTTAACACATGATTCCCCACACCATGGCGGTCATTTTGAGCCTATTCCCGTCCAATTCCGTGACGGGCGGTTTTGAATCTAACGAAAGCCCCCTTTTTAACAGGCCGCCGACCTTGGGGGCCGTTTTTGAAGGGCTTGGGCTATCCCAGCATTCCAAGTGAATAGCTGGAAAAATTCTCCTGGTCCTGGGCTCCGTGCCGGTGTCTTCGGTTTGTTCGTGCGACGTGTCTAAGCGCCTCAAATAAGGGGACGAAGTTAGCTGGCAGTGCTGTAGCATAGGCCAGCCCCAGTTTATATTAAACTTGACATAGAGAATGGTATTGAATCAAATCTTAATGTTGGAATTGAAACTTCAAATTTTAACACATGATTCCCCACACCATGGCGGTCATTTTGAGCCTATTCCCGTCCAATTCCGTGACGGGCGGTTTTGAATCTAACGAAAGCCCCCTTTTTAACAGGCCGCCGACCTTGGGGGCCGTTTTTGAAGGGCTTGGGCTATCCCAGCATTCCAAGTGAATAGCTGGAAAAATTCTCCTGGTCCTGGGCTCCGTGCCGGTGTCTTCGGTTTGTTCGTGCGACGTGTCTAAGCGCCTCAAATAAGGGGACGAAGTTAGCTGGCAGTGCTGTAGCATAGGCCAGCCCCAGTTTATATTAAACTTGACATAGAGAATGGTATTGAATCAAATCTTAATGTTGGAATTGAAACTTCAAATTTTAACACATGATTCCCCACACCATGGCGGTCATTTTGAGCCTATTCCCGTCCAATTCCGTGACGGGCGGTTTTGAATCTAACGAAAGCCCCCTTTTTAACAGGCCGCCGACCTTGGGGGCCGTTTTTGAAGGGCTTGGGCTATCCCAGCATTCCAAGTGAATAGCTGGAAAAATTCTCCTGGTCCTGGGCTCCGTGCCGGTGTCTTCGGTTTGTTCGTGCGACGTGTCTAAGCGCCTCAAATAAGGGGACGAAGTTAGCTGGCAGTGCTGTAGCATAGGCCAGCCCCAGTTTATATTAAACTTGACATAGAGAATGGTATTGAATCAAATCTTAATGTTGGAATTGAAACTTCAAATTTTAACACATGATTCCCCACACCATGGCGGTCATTTTGAGCCTATTCCCGTCCAATTCCGTGACGGGCGGTTTTGAATCTAACGAAAGCCCCCTTTTTAACAGGCCGCCGACCTTGGGGGCCGTTTTTGAAGGGCTTGGGCTATCCCAGCATTCCAAGTGAATAGCTGGAAAAATTCTCCTGGTCCTGGGCTCCGTGCCGGTGTCTTCGGTTTGTTCGTGCGACGTGTCTAAGCGCCTCAAATAAGGGGACGAAGTTAGCTGGCAGTGCTGTAGCATAGGCCAGCCCCAGTTTATATTAAACTTGACATAGAGAATGGTATTGAATCAAATCTTAATGTTGGAATTGAAACTTCAAATTTTAACACATGATTCCCCACACCATGGCGGTCATTTTGAGCCTATTCCCGTCCAATTCCGTGACGGGCGGTTTTGAATCTAACGAAAGCCCCCTTTTTAACAGGCCGCCGACCTTGGGGGCCGTTTTTGAAGGGCTTGGGCTATCCCAGCATTCCAAGTGAATAGCTGGAAAAATTCTCCTGGTCCTGGGCTCCGTGCCGGTGTCTTCGGTTTGTTCGTGCGACGTGTCTAAGCGCCTCAAATAAGGGGACGAAGTTAGCTGGCAGTGCTGTAGCATAGGCCAGCCCCAGTTTATATTAAACTTGACATAGAGAATGGTATTGAATCAAATCTTAATGTTGGAATTGAAACTTCAAATTTTAACACATGATTCCCCACACCATGGCGGTCATTTTGAGCCTATTCCCGTCCAATTCCGTGACGGGCGGTTTTGAATCTAACGAAAGCCCCCTTTTTAACAGGCCGCCGACCTTGGGGGCCGTTTTTGAAGGGCTTGGGCTATCCCAGCATTCCAAGTGAATAGCTGGAAAAATTCTCCTGGTCCTGGGCTCCGTGCCGGTGTCTTCGGTTTGTTCGTGCGACGTGTCTAAGCGCCTCAAATAAGGGGACGAAGTTAGCTGGCAGTGCTGTAGCATAGGCCAGCCCCAGTTTATATTAAACTTGACATAGAGAATGGTATTGAATCAAATCTTAATGTTGGAATTGAAACTTCAAATTTTAACACATGATTCCCCACACCATGGCGGTCATTTTGAGCCTATTCCCGTCCAATTCCGTGACGGGCGGTTTTGAATCTAACGAAAGCCCCCTTTTTAACAGGCCGCCGACCTTGGGGGCCGTTTTTGAAGGGCTTGGGCTATCCCAGCATTCCAAGTGAATAGCTGGAAAAATTCTCCTGGTCCTGGGCTCCGTGCCGGTGTCTTCGGTTTGTTCGTGCGACGTGTCTAAGCGCCTCAAATAAGGGGACGAAGTTAGCTGGCAGTGCTGTAGCATAGGCCAGCCCCAGTTTATATTAAACTTGACATAGAGAATGGTATTGAATCAAATCTTAATGTTGGAATTGAAACTTCAAATTTTAACACATGATTCCCCACACCATGGCGGTCATTTTGAGCCTATTCCCGTCCAATTCCGTGACGGGCGGTTTTGAATCTAACGAAAGCCCCCTTTTTAACAGGCCGCCGACCTTGGGGGCCGTTTTTGAAGGGCTTGGGCTATCCCAGCATTCCAAGTGAATAGCTGGAAAAATTCTCCTGGTCCTGGGCTCCGTGCCGGTGTCTTCGGTTTGTTCGTGCGACGTGTCTAAGCGCCTCAAATAAGGGGACGAAGTTAGCTGGCAGTGCTGTAGCATAGGCCAGCCCCAGTTTATATTAAACTTGACATAGAGAATGGTATTGAATCAAATCTTAATGTTGGAATTGAAACTTCAAATTTTAACACATGATTCCCCACACCATGGCGGTCATTTTGAGCCTATTCCCGTCCAATTCCGTGACGGGCGGTTTTGAATCTAACGAAAGCCCCCTTTTTAACAGGCCGCCGACCTTGGGGGCCGTTTTTGAAGGGCTTGGGCTATCCCAGCATTCCAAGTGAATAGCTGGAAAAATTCTCCTGGTCCTGGGCTCCGTGCCGGTGTCTTCGGTTTGTTCGTGCGACGTGTCTAAGCGCCTCAAATAAGGGGACGAAGTTAGCTGGCAGTGCTGTAGCATAGGCCAGCCCCAGTTTATATTAAACTTGACATAGAGAATGGTATTGAATCAAATCTTAATGTTGGAATTGAAACTTCAAATTTTAACACATGATTCCCCACACCATGGCGGTCATTTTGAGCCTATTCCCGTCCAATTCCGTGACGGGCGGTTTTGAATCTAACGAAAGCCCCCTTTTTAACAGGCCGCCGACCTTGGGGGCCGTTTTTGAAGGGCTTGGGCTATCCCAGCATTCCAAGTGAATAGCTGGAAAAATTCTCCTGGTCCTGGGCTCCGTGCCGGTGTCTTCGGTTTGTTCGTGCGACGTGTCTAAGCGCCTCAAATAAGGGGACGAAGTTAGCTGGCAGTGCTGTAGCATAGGCCAGCCCCAGTTTATATTAAACTTGACATAGAGAATGGTATTGAATCAAATCTTAATGTTGGAATTGAAACTTCAAATTTTAACACATGATTCCCCACACCATGGCGGTCATTTTGAGCCTATTCCCGTCCAATTCCGTGACGGGCGGTTTTGAATCTAACGAAAGCCCCCTTTTTAACAGGCCGCCGACCTTGGGGGCCGTTTTTGAAGGGCTTGGGCTATCCCAGCATTCCAAGTGAATAGCTGGAAAAATTCTCCTGGTCCTGGGCTCCGTGCCGGTGTCTTCGGTTTGTTCGTGCGACGTGTCTAAGCGCCTCAAATAAGGGGACGAAGTTAGCTGGCAGTGCTGTAGCATAGGCCAGCCCCAGTTTATATTAAACTTGACATAGAGAATGGTATTGAATCAAATCTTAATGTTGGAATTGAAACTTCAAATTTTAACACATGATTCCCCACACCATGGCGGTCATTTTGAGCCTATTCCCGTCCAATTCCGTGACGGGCGGTTTTGAATCTAACGAAAGCCCCCTTTTTAACAGGCCGCCGACCTTGGGGGCCGTTTTTGAAGGGCTTGGGCTATCCCAGCATTCCAAGTGAGATAGCGTGGAAAAATTCTCCTGGTCCTGGGCTCCGTGCCGGTGTCTTCGGTTTGTTCGTGCGACGTGTCTAAGCGCCTCAAATAAGGGGACGAAGTTAGCTGGCAGTGCTGTAGCATAGGCCAGCCCCAGTTTATATTAAACTTGACATAGAGAATGGTATTGAATCAAATCTTAATGTTGGAATTGAAACTTCAAATTTTAACACATGATTCCCCACACCATGGCGGTCATTTTGAGCCTATTCCCGTCCAATTCCGTGACGGGCGGTTTTGAATCTAACGAAAGCCCCCTTTTTAACAGGCCGCCGACCTTGGGGGCCGTTTTTGAAGGGCTTGGGCTATCCCAGCA
>CAKZFK010000136.1:0-32596 GCA_936440205.1 Lepidonotus clava | reverse complement strand
TGAAGTTTTATTTAAGCCCCCAAACGAACTCAGCGAAGATAGAGCGAATTCGAATCGGTAAAGCCATCGCCAAGATGGAGCAACTTGCTGGAAAATACACGCCTATTCATAAAGACGTTGGCTATAACCTCGGCAAGGGTGCTACCTTCCCTGGTCAATTAGATTGTGTCGATGAATCAATTAATACCACAACGTTTTTACACGTACTTGAGCGCTACGATTTAATTAAACACCACAAGGTGATTAAACGCGCCTACAGACGAGCCGCTTTTGACCAACACTGGACCGGTCAACTTGAGGAAAATAATAGCGGTGATCGTTATGTCGTTGATACCTGGTTTTACGACAATGGAGAAATGCCGGTTATTCAACCGACCAAAGAATGGTTGGATATATCGATATTTACGTCTTATACCAACAACGCCGATAAACCCGCTCAGGCTGGCAAACAAGAAAGTTTAACCCAAAAAGTAAGTAATACTTTCAAGGGATTATTTAACTAAACCCCGTACCTTCTATGGATGCTTCATCGAAAACCGTCGTGGTCGGTCTTTCGGGCGGCGTAGATTCGTCTGTAGCGGCTCATTTTTTATGCCAACAAGGATACAAAGTTGTTGGTCTATTCATGAAAAACTGGGAAGAAGATGATACGCAGTCGTATTGCGCAGCCGAGCAAGACCGAATCGATGCTGAAAAAGTTTGCCAGAGACTTGGCATCGAATTACACACGGTAAACTTTTCCTACGAATATTGGGATCGAGTTTTTGAAGAATTTCTGGAAGAGTATAAAGCTGGCCGAACACCGAACCCAGATATTCTTTGTAATCGTGAAATTAAATTCAAAGAGTTTCTAAAATACGCTGAGAAATTAGGCGCTAACTACATTGCTACAGGTCATTATGCTCAGCGTAAGTTTATTGAAAACCAACATTTATTAATCCGTGGTAAAGACGAAAATAAAGATCAATCCTATTTTCTATATGCCATTGATCCTAAAGCTCTGGCCAGATCATATTCCCAATTGGCGAAATTGCCAAACCACAAGTCAGAGAAATCGCTAATCAACTTGGTTTTGAAAATCATAACAAAAAAGATAGTACCGGCATTTGTTTTATTGGTGAGCGTAAATTCAAGGAATTTCTAAGTAATTACCTGAAGCCCCACCCGGGTGATATTTTATCTGTAGCAGGTAAAAAAATTGGCCAACATGATGGATTAATGTATTACACACTAGGCCAGCGACAAGGCATGGGAATCGGCGGTGAAGGCGATGCCTGGTATGTTGCCTCAAAGGATATCAGTAATAATGTTTTGTATGCCGCTCAGGGGCACGATCATCCAGCATTATTAAGCCAGGAAGTATTCGTTACAGACATTCAGCTAATTAACTCTACAACGGAAAAGCATATCTCCTGTACAGCCAAAACTCGCTATAGACAAACTGATCAACCGTGTAAAGTTGAGTTTAACCAAGACTTAACCGCACAAGTGATTTTCGATCAACCACAATGGTCCGTTACACCTGGGCAGTCTATGGTATTTTATGATGGTGAAATTTGCCAGGGCGGTGGAATAATTCACACTACAGATCAAAAAAACTAAAAATAATTGCTTCTTAATATTTAATCCATGTAAATTTTCACACAAAAATTGAGGTAAAAACATGTCTAATATAATTTTGTAAGGGCAAATTTATATTCTGCCATTGTGTAATTTAGATTTGTAACAACTAATCACTCTACAGCGGCCAAATAAATATGTTCGATAGGTATAACTCAATGTTAAATTAATTAATGATAAATTTGGTGAATTACCAACTGAGCAAGCATGCGCTCCATAATTATCTCTAAAATTTTATCTTGTGGTTTATTTTGTTACTGTTGGTTCTGATTGTAAGATTGATTTTTATAAAAATTAGACTCGGTCTGTCGATCGACCAATTTAAGGTTAGATAATATCTGACAACGGCTTTAAAATACTCAGACAGTGAATACGCCTATCAAATATAATATTTCTATATATCCGTATAATTCACTACAGTATAGTATTTGTAAAGAAAATGATTGTAGTCGCTAGGGAGTAAATTTGAAAAGGAAGTTGTCTTTTCGATGCCTTAAGGTCAGTTACTAGTTCATATACATGATTATCTTATTGAAATCCAACAAACCATACCGCCTTTTCTTGGACACCCAAAAACCCCGATGATATTTTACACAATAAACATTCTAGCGTGATTGCATTAGTCAAAATACTCATTGTCACTCTATATTTATCTATTTCAACATTATGTTCATTTGCTGAAGACTTGGGGTCAATTCAGAAAACCGAGCAATTTAATACGTTATATAAAAAGTGGAACAGGGTTTTAGACTCCGTCGAAAATGATCTGTCCATTCAAAATTTAAGTTCCGAACAGATATCTCAACTGCGTGATACGGTTCTTATAATTAGAGAATCTGCAACTAATGAGCATACGTTTGATTTAACACTAAAAGACAGTCAGAAGCGATTGATCGCTGTCCTTGGTGATCCACCAGGTGATGAAGCACAAGAGGACATTGAAATATCAAAACAGCGAACCCAGTTAAATAACCGCATGGTGATTCTGGATAGTCGTCTGAAACGCAGTGAGATTATTCTTGCCCGGGTTGACGGAATACTAACGTTAATTTCTCAACGAGAATATGACTCGCTTTCAAAGAGCTTGTATGAAAAAAGTTCTGCAGTAATATTCCCATCTGTTATACAAAAAGCATTCGCTCAGATGCCGCTATTCATTGAATATTCTAAGAACAGTTTTTCTAACTATATCGCTACTTATAAGGAAGTAAACATAACTTCAATTAGGAGCACGAAATCGATATGGATGATTGTTTTGTCGGCCGCATTGATTTTGTTGACTTATTGGCGTCAAAAATCTCAAATCAATATTGAATCGCCAAATAAAAGTCAAAAAATTGAATATTCTGTAAAACAGATCATTCTTCGAGTTCTAATCCCAGCATTAATTATTATTTCCATTTTTAATCTGATTCTATTTTTGGATCTAAATGATGATGCTTATTTATTTTTGGACAATCTTCGTTTCTCACTTATACAATATTTTGCCTATACAGGAATAGCATATTCGGTTTTAGCGCCACAAAATAAAAAATGGCGACTTAGCCGGTTTTCAGATCAATCAGCTGACTCCTTGTATAGAGTAATTCGTTTGTTTGTCATCATAGCAGCCATTGCAAATGCAATCGATGCACTGGCAATGCCAATGTTCAATACTGATGAATTAGTATCTCTTCTATATACAATCGTAATTATTGTGGTAGTGAGCGTCAGTATCTCGATTCTAAATGTAAGAAATTGGCAATTCATAAAAAGTGATGGGGGTGATGATTCATATTCTGAGCTATCTACTCGCCACATATATATACTTCGAGCAATTAAGGCAGTGTTGTTCCTTTGTGTGGTTTTCGCATTGTTTGGATATGTCAACCTTGCGTTTTATTTAATAAGTAATATCACATGGACGATGATACTAATTGCTATTGTGACAGTTGCGCGTGCCAGTTTTAATACAAGTCTACTTCAATTAGCATCTGATCAAAGCGTTGTTGGAAATAAGCTAAGTCAATTGTTATTAATTGATTCTCATGGCCTTTCGAGGCTTGTCTTCTGGGTTATTTTGATTTTTGACATTATTGTTATATTAGCAACAAGTTTAATAATTTTATTGATGTGGGGCGCATCATGGACTGAGATTGAGCATCAAGGATTAAATATTTTAGATGGAATTAAGGTGGGTGAATGGGAATTTTCCATCAATGACATAGTTTTATCTATTTTAATTTTCTTTGGTGTCGTATTACTTTTTCGTGTATTTCGTCGTTTTTTAGTAGGACGTGTCCTTGAGAACACCAATTTTGATATTGGTGTACGTGATGCCATCAACTCCAGTATCGGGTATCTAGGAATCTTAATTGCATTTTTAGCCGCATTTTCTGTTCTAGGATTGAATTTCGAAAAACTTGCACTAATTTTAGGTGCCTTATCTGTCGGCATTGGATTTGGACTACAACATATCGTTGGAAACTTTGTATCAGGTTTGATCTTATTAATTCAACGACCAATAAAAGCTGGGGATTGGATTATTGCCGGTCAGCACCAGGGATATGTTAAGAAGATAAATGTGACTACAACTGAAATTGAAACATTTGATAATGCATCGGTATTAGTGCCAAATAATTCATTAGTAGCCTCTGATGTTGTCAACTGGACACATAAAAGTAAGCTTGGAAGGGTAAGTGTTGGTGTAAGAGTAGCTTATGATACAGATGTTGAAAAAGCCCGAGAAATACTATTAGCGTGCGCTAAAGCCAACGAACGAATTCTACGCATGCCTAAACCGAAGGTGCTGTTTATAGAATTCGGTGCTAGTACATTGGATTTTGAATTACGATTTTATATTCCCGTTATAGATGAAATGCTGGATATTACCAGTGAGGTTCGTTTTTTAATAAAAACTGAATTTAAAAAACATGGAATTGTAATTCCGCTTCCTCAACACGAAGTTAATATAAAAAACTTAAATGACTTGAGCACTGATAATACGGTCTGAGAATGACTGACTGTTTTCACTGTAAGTACCATCATTCAATTGCCTGAAGAAAACAAAAGATGGATAAGATTAAGAAAAAACAACTAACTTATTCTCACTATTAAGGGTATCGCCCATATTATGAATACTTAACAACCACCGTCTAAAAGACGGTGGGTTAAAAACTGCGGACTGAAAGTCCAGCGTTCCGGCTAAAGCCAGCCTAATAGACATCATTCCACTTCGAAATTATCATCAGATCTACGCTCAAAATGATGATCCTGATACATCTTAATCATTTCTTTTGTTAATTCACCTGCCGTAACACAAAAATAACCTCTTGCCCAAAAGTGCTGACCCCAATAACGTTTCTTTAGATGCCTAAACTCTGAAAATAACTTACTTGAACTGCGACCTTTTATCCGCCTCATGATATCTGAGGGTGATAGTGTCGGAGGCGCTGATATCAACAGATGCACATGATCATTACTCACTACACCACGTAGGATCTCAATCTCCAATCGTTCGCACGTTTGACGAATTAATTCTCGTACTCGTAATCCAACTTCTCCAGTTAGTACCTGATAACGATATTTCGTTACCCAAACAAAATGATATTCGATTTTATAGTTCGTAGGTGAACCATGACGGTAATCCATACAACATATCTTAAACCCAACTGCTAGCTAAAAGCTACCCGCCTAAAGGCGGGGGATTTAACCCTCAAAACGGACGATTAAGTCACGAAATTCGAATATGCATGTTTAATATAATTTTGGAATGGCAAATCTTACTCAAAGCTGACATTGGGCTAATCTAATAACTATAAACGCAAAAACCAATTGCGGACGTTCAAAAATACATATAAAAGAGCTGATAAATTTGATTGTTTGTATGTGGCTTGCCTAACGTTCAGATACGGCCAGTTTTACTCCAAAATATATTAGCCAACTTCCTGCAATTCGCTCAAAGTATAATTTCATTTTGATATATGTAGTTTGTGCTCGTTTTGTTGAAAAGAAAATTGCTAGCAATACATGCCATCCAAACTCAATAAAAAATACTATTCCGAGAGCTAAAAGTTTTATTATCAATGGTGCATCTGGGGACAACATCGTTACAAATACACTAGCGAAAAATATAGCTGCTTTTGGATTGAGTAGCTGAACCATAATTGTTGAAAAGAAAACAGCAGCTGCTGAATCCACATTTTCACTAGCTGGCTTATACATTACCGGAGATGATGAGTTTCGCCATAATTGTATCCCAAGATAAATTAGATACAGCCCACCTAAAATTTTTAACACCACATATGCCCATGTGGAAGCTTGAAAGACGGCATCAATGCCTAGAAATATTAAGACTACCCAAATTAATGAACCTGTCGTTATGCCAAACGCTGTTATAAATCCTACCCTACGCGTTTGTGATATTGAGCGTTGGGTCACAAGAAGAAAGGCAGGACCAGGACTTACTGCAACTAGAATCAGAGCTAAAGTAATTGATATCAGTTCATGTGCATATTCCATAACTTCTCCCAATGATTAATTATTGTTTTGAATATTTCAAAATAGTCGCGCCGAAAAATGTAATAAAAATGGAGCATGCTTTTGCTAAATTTAGTTTTTCGTTCAGAAAAAACACACCAATAAAAATTGCGAATATGATGCTGGTTTCACGTAATGCTGTAACTATTGGAATCGGGGCCTGCGTAAACGACCAAATGACTAAAGCGTATGCGATAAAAGATGTGCTACCACCGAATAGAAACAAATTTTTCGCTTGTGACGGTATGCGACTAATTGTGCCAGGTTTCTTCAACCTAATTATCAGAGAAAATACAATCGCATTAACAATCGTTAAACAGACATAATAGCCTAATGCTGTGCCTGCTATTCTTGCTCCTAATCCATCGTTTAATGAGTAGCCTGCGATAAAACACCCTGTAATTAAAGCCAATAGTGCAGCTTTAATATTTCTCAGCCCATCTTTCTGTCTCACTAAACTTAAACTCATTATTCCTAAACCAATAGTTATTACTGCAAACAATTCGACGGAGGTTAAGTTGACTTCGAAAAATACTATAAGTGCTAACGCGACGAGAATAGGTGCGACTCCTCTAGCTATTGGATAAACTTGAGTCAAATCCCCGAAACGATATGATTCCAATAAAAAGAGTTGATACCCAACATGCAGAATTATCCCAAAACAGATATACGGGATACTTTCGTAGCTGGGTAATGGAATGAACGGCAGTATTAATAAAGCTATCGGGAGACGACCTAATGCTACCGCAACCATGCTAAGATTTTTGTCCGCCCCTCCTTTAATTAATGCATTCCAAACTGCATGTAATACAGCCGCAGCAAGCACAACGATAAATACAATCAAATCCATTACTAATAGACCTTTTACGAACTTTTGTAGATATAAATGACTAATTCAATTCCAGAACCAGAAATTTGAATATGGAAACTTGTTTTAAGGAGTCATTTATATTGTAAAATTCAATTACTACTATATTAGTAGTGATTTTTAACACAAAAACAGGAGAATTACTACGATTTTAGTAGTAAATTAAATAATGTATGTCTAAATTCCCTATGCCAGGTAAACCTGTTCGAGGCTCCAATTCTGGAAAACCGCTAATGGCCATTTTAGATCTTCTTGGACGTAATTGGTCGATTGGGGTTTTATGGCACCTGAGCGATGGAGGTGATGCAACGTTTAGTGAATTGCAAAAGCGTTGCGAAACTATATCACCAACCGTCTTAAACACACGCCTTAAAGAACTTCAGCAGGCTGGACTAATTGAGCGAACTAAAAACGGTTATGGCGCGACAAAGCTCGGCTCCGAATTATTTGAAATGCTCTCACCTCTAGGAAATTGGTCACGCAAATGGGCCGCAAAAATTAAAAGAGATGAGTGATATAAGGCGACCTTAATTGGTGTTTAATACTCAAACCCGACAATTTAAAAATCCGCGATTTAGTTTCTCCAAACAGCGATTAGTATAATTAGCAGACATGCAGATAAAAACAATCCAAATACAACATCGATAAACCTACAAAAAAAGGTGTGATTGTTTTGAAATCCAACGCCGAATGATTCACTAATTAACCTAAATAGATCCCTTGAGTAATCAGGATATTCTTTTTTGCGTAATCGCTGTATTTAAAAGGAAGTCATATCTAATAATGGTTCCTGGATCGCATCACGATCAGTTGAAGCATCCCAATCATAACTTCCATATAAGGATGTCAATCCTGTCTTGACATTGTCTGGAGATACTTGTGGGTATCTTGAAAGATATAAAGCCGCTGCGCCTGCAACATGCGGTGAAGCCATTGAAGTACCACTAAGTGTGGCATAGCTATCATTCAAATAGGTCGAGTAAATTAGCGATCCAGGTGCAATCATATCAACGCCACTGCCGTAGTTACTATAACTCGCAATCCGATCAGGGCCAGCGTTTGTACCATCTCGATCAGTTAGAGCCGACACTGTAATTACTTCTGAAATACCTGCTGGTGTAAATTGATTAACATCCTGGGTGGAGTTGCCCGCCGCCACCACAACTGTTACACCGGCTGAAACCGTATTACAGATAGCTTCGCGCATACTTCCGTCGTTACAATGACCGTCTGAACCTGCTCCCCCTAAGCTCATGTTAGCTACTTCAATTTGATCTGCGTTTTGAGCGACATAGTCTAATCCGCAAATAATTGATGAAAAACTCCCGCTTGCGGATGAATCTAATACTCGAACAGCCCATAGCCTGGCACCAGGAGCAACTCCTACAACCCCTATGCTGTTATCCTTTGCCGCTGCCGTCCCTGAAACATGCGTACCATGACCATGTCCATCACGATACCTTTTGGGTGATCCACCAAGACAACTACGTCCAGTAACCACATTTAAATCTGGATGATTTGCAATACCGGTATCTATTATGGCTATGTCCACATCGACAGAACCCGCGCCGTCGCCTGCGGCAATCAATGGTATTGTATGAGGGTGAAATTTGCCTGGGCGGTGGAATAATTCATTCTACGAAACAAAGAAACTAATAGAAATCGTTAACCACTAGTAACCAGATCAATTTTGACTCGGTATTCAAACTATTAACCAGATCAAATATAATGGTTAGTGGCAAAATCAAACCTAAAATGACATTTAGCTGTCAGTTTTCTGCCTTTGGATGGCGTGATGCTATTTTATTGGCTTGGCTGCCGTATTACTCAAGTACTAAATTATCGAGGTATAAGTTCAGTCCAGTGATGTAATTGTAGGACTCGAGCACAAGTTGAAATACTATGTCTAGCTCTTCTATTGATGTGGGTGTATAGACCATGACGAATCCGTTCCACCCTGCCCGCTGATCAGACCAAGGATGGGGAATAGCCCATCCTTTTTCCACAGCTTCGCGAGCTAATTCTAGCTGCAAAGAAGCATGTAAACTGCCATCCGGATGAATGTGAGCGAACTCTCGCCCGCCAACAATAGCATCTGGCCGCTCTAAAGCTACCTCTTCGTCCAACCAAAATCCCTTTGCACCCGGGAGCGAAATGACAGTCTCGCGGATTTCAACACCTGGTATTTTTTCTACCCGTTGTAATAATTCAGCCGTTAACTCTGGATTTGCCTCAATGCCAATTTGGACATGAGGCACACCATTCGTTGTCATAGGCTTAGGACTAGTGCGAATGGGTAGATGCCCATTCGCTGCCCAAGAAGAAAACATTACAGCAGTGGCTATGGCTAAAATGATTGTTTGGATTCTCATGTATAGGTAATAGTATAATTTCTATGATAATTACGCCTGACATCAACTCCTCAGAGTTTTATACGAATACCAACCATAAATTCATGAGCCGAAATGTCATCGATCTTAAAACCATCGGTGAATGAATCTTGCCCGGTGCTTGCATCGCCAAAAGTGGCAAATTGATATTCAGCATAGATCGAAGTTCTTTCGGAAAATTCAAAGTTACCACCAACGCCCACATTCCAAGAGAACTCAGTAGAATCCCCATCATCATACTCGTCATAGAATCCATCGACTACTCCATCAAATGGATCGAACGCTGCTACTCCTGCACCACCGAGTCGAGCCGAATAACCGTTGTCAGATATTCCAATACCGGCTTTAACATACGGTGTGAATGAAGTGTCGTTCGGAAAATCATAAAAACCTTCTATAGTTATGGCTGTGCTTTTAATGTCGCCGTTGAGGATATATTCTTCGCCATCACGTGCACCGGTTCCGAACCTTCTATCGTTAAAACTGCTATCACGGTGGCTAATTCGACCTTCAATACGAAAATTCTCATTGAAAATATAGCCGATACCGATTCCGCCAACCGCACCATCACCTGCATCGAATTCACCAGGGAAATCCGCATCCACTGCGATATTATTCCCGAGAGGCTCAGAATCGTTTACCTGCTCACTAACACCCAGCTGAGCGGTTACGTAAAAGCCTTCTGCGATAGATAAAGACGGGATTACCAAAGTCATTGCAATGCCTAAAACCAGTTTTTTTCTACAAATATTCATAAGATTTTCCTGTAAAAATTATTTGTCGTTTATGAAAATAAATATTTCATCTTACTGAGCTTGGTAAGCCTTACTAACGGCATGACTGTCTTCAAACCAGTTCCAACTTTTGACTTTGCCATCGTTAACATGAACTCGGACGGCCCAGGAAAACTTTCCGGTATCTACACCCGAGTTATTCGCAATTGCACTCATGGTGCCCACAAACACAGCTTGGTCAGCATTAGCGAAACTATAGTCAGTTGTCCAGCTAGTGACCTTTAATCCTTGTCCAAAAGCTGGCAAAAACGTATTTAATACTGTGTCCTTACCTTCCCAGTTGCCAATCCAGGGAATGTCAGAATCCCCTTCGTTATGCCAGACAAAGTCTTCAGTCATTAAATTGTTTAGTGTTTCCATATCTCCGCTACCAGCAGCTTCCAGGAATGACTGAGCAACAGCTAGAGTTTCTTCTGACTGTTTATCTGCTAATACTGTATTTGTCATACTCATCATGAATAGACCAGTAATTAGTAGTGAATAAAATAATTTCATATTTCCACCTATAGATTAATTTGGATAAGTAGTTGTTCTGGTAATTCGAATCAAGTACCAGAGAGTTGTCTTAACGCACCTGCCCAATCTTCGACATGGTAGGTTCGGACGATCTTTCCATTTTCGACTGTATGTATGTCAATTGTCATGATATCGAAACTACGACCTTGACCGTCAACGCCAAATAATGGACCAGCTGGCGTACCTGTCGCACGGCTACGAACTGTAATGTTGTTTCCATCCTGATGCATTTCTTCAACCGCCCAACTCAGGTCCGGAATAAGCTCACCAAAACCACCAACCTGGCCAACAAAAGCATCGCCAGTTTTGTTCTGTCCGGAATAGTTACCAATGCTTTCCCAGTCTTCTGACATCACAGCTTTCAAAGTATTTGCATGATCTTCGGAACTTGGATTACTTAAGAAATCATAAAACGTTTGCACAGTCGCTTTATCATCTGCGAGAGAGATATTTGTCATGCACATAAAAGCAAGCAAAGACGCGGCGAATAAATTTTTAAATTGATTCATTAGTGATTCTCCAATTTTTGATTAGTTTGATCTGCAATTAACACAGCAAATACAACTATAGATAACTATTTATTGGTATACTAGATAGGTTAAATCGATTTTACTGTTTGTTTTTTTTGCATAATGATTGACCAACTTCGCCAAATGGCCATATTCGCAAAAACCATTGACCATGGCTCTTTTCGTGGTGCAGCAAGAGATTTAAAACTGTCACCGTCAGTGGTCAGTCATCATATCTCTCAACTGGAAGAACACCTCGGGGTAGCGTTAATTTATCGGTCTACACGTAAACTGTCATTGACAGCAGAGGGAGAAACATTACTGCAAGCAGCACAAAAAATGCTTGAGGCTGTCGAAAGTGAATTACTGGAGCTGTCTCTTTCAGCAAGGGAACCAAGCGGTGAACTTCGTCTAACTCTGCCATCTGTTCTTTCTCAATCTCATCTCACTGATCTGATCGCTACGTTTTCAATGCGACATCCGCGCATCAAAATCTCTTTGGATTACTCAGATATACGCAAAGATTTAATTGATGGGGGGTTTGATATCGCAATCCGGATGGGCTTTCAAAAGAAAAGCTCAGGATCTTCACGGAAACTATTTAGAGTCAATCGTAAAATTATCGCCTCAACCAGTTATCTCTCCCAGAACTCAAAAATCTATGAACCGAAACAGCTTAAGGATTATGATTGGCTTGAGTTATCACAATTGCACAATGTTCCTTTGGCTCTTCAAAAGCCGGGTTCAAAAAGAGTGACAATAAAGAAAACTGCACATATGAATTCAAATGATGCGCTGGCGCTTTATCGCTTAGCACGGGCCGGTGCTGGGCTAGCGGCTTTGCCTGAATTCCTGGTTACAAATGATGTCAGCGCTGGAATAGTCGGAATAGTCTTGCCCAATTGGCAATTGGATCCAGTTGATGTTATCGCAGTCTGGCCATCGAATGCACCAAAAACTGGCCTAATCAAATTGCTAATCAATGAATTAAGTTGCCCAACTTGATAATGGTAGGTTCCTAGTAAACGTCTAAAGAAAAAATATTAAAGAGAGCTTCCTAAAGATCGTTCAACTCTAATGTTACAATCGATATATTGTTAAAAAAATCTGACATTTTGTTTGACCAAACATGATGACAATTAATTTTGCTAGTTAACGTCCATTTAAGCAAATTCATGAGTATTTGATCAAATAACTATAACCGGTCATCAAACAATCTCAGGCGAATTTTCTTGATTTCTGGATTGACTGGCCTCAATATCAACTTGATCAACATATTCTTCTAACGGTATTTCTTCTTCGATGCGGGCAATATGGATTAATGCATCGCCTTCATTAACCAAAGGCAAATGGGTTCTTCCTATTACTATGCCCGAATTTTTTGCTTCAATTTCTGATTGTTTTTGACCAAATGGATCCGCAACTGTAGCGAGCACGTCGCCTTTTTTCACTAAAGCACCAAGCTTGGTATTGTTCAGAAAGATACCGCTACTTGCTGCTCGCACCCAGGAGCTCGACATTGCAATTTGTGATTTGAATTTCTTTCTGGTTTGCTTTTTCTTAGGCAACATCCCCAGTATCGACATAACATTATTAATACCACGCACTCCGACACGCACACTGAATTCGTCCAAACGCAGCGCTTCGCCCGCTTCATAAACTAATATTGGAATTCCTAGATTCACTACAGATTCTCGAATTGTGCCTTCTCTAAGTCTTGAATTAATCATTACTGGCACAGAAAAAGCATGAGCTAAATCATGCGTCTCATCATCTTCAAGGTTGGCACGAATTTGCGGCAAGTTCGAACGATGTACAGCGCCGGTATGCAAATCGATAACATGCGTTGCTTTGCTAATTACTTCAGTCATCAATAAATTAGCTAGTCGACTTGCCAGTGATCCTTTTTCAGTGCCTGGAAATGACCGATTTAAATCCCTTCTATCTGGCAAATATCTGGACAAATGAATCATTCCATATACGTTAATAACTGGAATAGCTATTAAGGTACCGTGAATCCTATTTAAATTTTTCTGGTGGACAAGTCTGCGAATAATCTCGACCCCCAAGATTTCATCACCGTGTAACGCAGCACAGACAAACAAGCAAGGTCCCGGTTTTTTCCCGTGAAAGATATGTACGGGCATCTCAATTGGAGTATGCGTATAAAGTTCAGGTATCGGCAGATCAACAGTGACGTGTGACCCTGGCTTTATCTCTTTACCAGCAAAAATGAATGGCTCAGCCATATTAACCTTTGCCGCGGGTTGCTGTTTTTTTATGCTTCGCGTTTTTTTCCATGAATTCGATAATCATCCCGGCAATATCTTTGCCAGTAGCACCTTCTATGCCTTCAAGCCCTGGCGATGAATTCACTTCCATAACGACCGGCCCATGATTAGAACGAAGAATATCAACACCGGCCACGTTTAATCCCATTTTCCTGGCTGATCTGATTGCGGTGGAACGCTCTTCGGGAGTCAGCTTAATCAATGAAGATGTTCCGCCACGATGCAAATTAGAACGGAATTCGCCCTCAGCAGCTGTTCGCATCATTGCTGCAACCACTTTTCCACCAATAACAAAGGCGCGTATATCTGAACCTCCAGCTTCTTTAATGAACTCCTGGACTAAAAAGTTTGCCTTGATCTGTCGAAATGCTTCAATAATTGTTTCAGCGGCTTTGCGTGTTTCAGCGAGCACAATACCCTTGCCATGAGTGCCCTCAAGCAACTTAACGACTAATGGCGCCCCTCCCACTAGATCAATCAGGTGATTAGTGTTCATAGTCGAATGCGCAAAACCAGTTAGCGGCAAGCCTATTCCGGCGCGGGCCATAATTTGCAAAGAACGAAGCTTGTCTCTGGAACGAGTAATGGCGACTGATTCATTCAGCGGATAACTGCCCATCATTTCAAATTGCCTGAGCGCAGCACAACCATAAAAAGTCACTGATGCGCCAATCCTCGGAATGACGGCATCATAAAAAGGCAGTTCTTCTCCAGCCAAATGCACACTTGGGGTATGCGAGGCAATGTCCATATAACAATTTAAAGTATGAACGTAATCTATTTCATGCCCACGTGCTTCAGCGGCTTCGACAAGTCGTCGATTTGAGTAAAGGCGATTTTTCGCCCTGCTTAATAATGCTATTCTCACTACTTTCTCCTAAGTTTTTTTACGCTTTGGTTTACCAACCAAATAAGCGCGCGTTGGATCGACACCAAAGCGATGACTAATAGCTGTACGGCCCAGTAACATTCGAAATCTCATTGTATCGCGATCAGCTAAATTAATCTCAATCGGCCACTGATAATTACCTATCTGAATCATTGATTCAATTACATAACGTTTTTCTTTGTGACCGCCTGAATCGCTTACCTCTCGATAATCGAGAATATTGGCCTCACACACCATTTCCTTATCCGTTCGATTTTGAACTGGATGAATACCAAAACGCACAATATTCCGTTGTGTATCGGGCTCTACAAAAAAAGTATGTAATGCAGATGTTCTAGCCCCAGTGTCAACTTTGCACTTAATACGCTTAATATTTAAATCAGGCAAAGAAACCCATTCACGCCATCCAAGCATTGTGAGTTCATTCGTCATAAATCTGCCACACCTTTTTATTGTTCAAAGTTTTTCTCGGTCTGCAGATGTACTCTATTTCGAATGCGGCTGCAAATTATTTTTCCAAAGCTAGTTTTAACTTAAGTGTCACAACGACGACTTACTAAAACTAGATTTCATCCAGCGGCAATTTAGTCGTATTCTTGACTTCACGCAAGGTAAAACTGGTGTTGACAAAAGCAACGTTTGGTAGCTTGATCAGTTTTCGCTTCAAAACCTTTTCATAATGACGAATATCTGACGTCACAACACGCAAACTATAGTCATAATCGCCCGTTATTGAGTAACACTGCAAAACATCTGGCAGTTTCAATACGGCTTTTTCAAAATCAAGCAAGGTCTTCTCATGATGATTCTCAAGCTTAACAAAGCAAAATACACAAACATCTAAATTTAAGGCTTCAGGATTTAATATAACAGTCCGTTGCATAATAACGCCCTGCTCCTCCATTTGCTTAATACGCCGCCAGCAAGGAGTGTGGCTTAGACCAACACGTTTACCAATCTCGGTAATATTTAGCTGCGGCTCAGTTTGCAAAACATTAAGAATCTTTAAGTCTATTTTGTCCAAGGTGATTTTTCACGATTAAAAAATGCATTAATACCTTGCTGCGCTTCCTGCGTTTCCCACCGATCCGCTAACTTTTCAGCCGTATATTGAAGTTGATTTCCATTGCTATTTCTAGCTAGGTGTCGACATAATGATTTAGCTTCAGCCACAGCACCAGGCGCGCATTGAAGAAATGCGTTTACTTCTGACTCAACTGTCTGATCAAGTTCGGATACTTTCACGACGTTTGAAATCAGACCCAGCTTGTTTGCTCTTTTAGCACTAAATATTTTGGCATTCGTGAACACCTGTCTTGCATTCGCCTCACCAAGGCGATAAATGACATAAGGCCCAATCGTGGCTGGAATTAAGCCCAAACGAGTTTCTGTCAACGCGAATTTACAGGCTTTGGTTGCAATGGAGATATCACAAACTGAAATTAGCCCAATTCCTCCGCCATATGCTGGACCTTGAATCCTTCCGATCAATGGCTTGGGTAATTCATCTAATTCTCGCAACATCAAAGCTAACTCAGATGACTCTCTAATTTTTCCTGCTCTGTCTTTAGATGCCTGCTCTTTCATCCAATTCAAATCACCACCCGCACAAAAACTCCTGCCTTCAGCTTCTAAAACAACGACTCTAATATCGTCAGCTTTACAAACTTCTGATGCCACCTGACGTAGCTCTTGAATCATCAAAGCATTAATTGCATTGTGTTTTTCAGGCCGATTAAGTGTTAATCGAGCAACTTCGTCTTTGACTTCCAATTTTATTGTTTCGAAATCTTGCATATAATAATTCACTCATAAAATGAGACGTAACAATTAGACTCTATTCAATCCAGAGTAAGCATAAACGGCTTCAATAGAAAAAATTCAACATAGGCTCATCTGCACATATTATGGGTCGTTGCGAAGGAGTGAATGATTATTAACGACTGTGCAATCTACAGGGTACTGGATTGCCGCGCTTCGCTCGCAATGACGTCATCTTATCCGATTATTTAAAGAAATGACTATATCTCACATAATTGTACAGAAAAAGTTAATCATTGAGAAAACTACGATGTGGTAGTCTGAAATCCAACTTATTCTAAAGAATTCTGGATACCCGCCAGTGCGGGTATGACGGGTGAAAACACTAATTTCAACATGACTATTTTAAAAGCGACCTCACAAACGCCAAAGCCACATTTAATCTAATTTCATCAATTCCTGAAATGAAACCCTTTTGCTTTAATAATTTGACCACTTCTGAGGTGGCAACATTACCTTTAGCACCAGGTGCATAGGGACAGCCTCCTAACCCGCCGATCGCTGTATCAAAACGGCGGACTCCTTTTTCAAGACTAACTTCTATATTCTCAAGCGCACGATGATTGGTGTCATGATAGTGCCCTGCATATTTGTCAGCCTTAGCAACTTCAAACACACTATCAAGCATTATCTCTATTGTTTCAGGCGTGCCTTTACCTGTTGTATCACCAAGAGAAACCTCATAACAACCTAGTTCAAATAGTTTTTTTGCGACGTCAGCAACGATTCCAGGATTGACCGCTCCTTCGTATGGACAGTTAACCACACAAGAAATGTAACCTCTGACTGGCACGCTATCTTTTTTTGCTTGTTTAATCACAGCTTCAAATCTTTGAATGCTTTCATCAATAGAGCAATTAATATTTTTTTGACTAAAGGTTTCCGAAGCGGCTGCAAAGATAGCCACCTCACTTGCTTGTGCTGATTTGGCTAACAGATAGCCTTTTAGGTTTGGCGTTAAAACGGCGTACTTAATTCCGTTTTTACGTGTAATGCCTTGCATAACTTCACTGGCATCAGCCAATTGTGGCACCCACTTTGGTGAGACAAAACTAGTCACTTCAATAGTATCAAAGCCACAATCAGACAATAGGTTTACTAATTGAATTTTGTCAGCCTCTGAAATAATTTGCTTTTCATTTTGTAGACCATCTCTGGGGCCAACCTCAACAATACTTACCTTTTCAGTCATTTTCCTCAAGACCTTCCAACCTCAGCAACAACTCACCTTCTGTCACCTGATCACCAACATTGACTTGCAACTCTGCCACGTTCGCGTCTATCGAAGCTTTAAGACTATGTTCCATTTTCATCGCCTCCATGACAATTAATACATTTCCACTAGCGACACTCTGCCCTTGCTTAACGTGAATTGCAGTGATCAATCCTGGCATTGGAGCATTTATATTATTCTCAGTCGATTGCGAAGACTCAAGCTCATGCAAATTATCTGATAATTTAAAATGAAAAGAATCGGAATCACTAAAGATGACAACTGAATCCTTTTGATTGATCACTGTTGCCTTGGTAATTTTATCTTTAAAATCAATACTGACATTATTTCCGTCAACAGATTGAATTTCTAATTTTAGGCTTTTATTATTAATAACTAATTCAATGTATTGATCAGCGTGTGTCATTACCAACACTCCGACATTTTCTTCATCAAATGATAAATGTGCATATTGTTTCGCAGCACTAAAGTGTCGCCAACCCGTTAACGTTTGCCACGGATCATTGCTTTCTCGCTGCGAGAAATAACCCAAAGCTGACAACGCAGCAATTGCAATAATTTGTTCGCCAGGTGATTTTTGTTCAGTCAGCTGATTGAAATTTCGATCAATCAATCCGGTATCGAGCTCGCCTTTTTTAAACTCTTGGTTACACAGTAAATTACTCAAGAAGCTTATGTTAGTGTCACAACCGATAGCCTGTGTTTTTGCTAATGCATTTTTCATATTAGCCAAGGCCGACGAGCGTGAGTCCGAGTGAACAATTAACTTGGCAATCATAGGGTCATAATAGGGCGTAATCTCATCACCTTGTCTAACGCCAGAATCAACTCTCACGCCGTGTTGCGGAAATTCTAAATGCTCAAGCTTACCCATCGCGGGTAAAAAATTATTCTGTGGGTCTTCAGCATACACACGCGCTTCAATCGCATGACCATTGATTGACAATTCTTTTTGTGATTTAGGCAACCCTTCACCCGCAGCGACTTTTAATTGCCACTCAACCAGATCAAGACCAGTAATCGCTTCAGTAACGGGATGTTCTACCTGCAAGCGTGTATTCATCTCCATGAAATAAAACCTGTCACCTTTTAAGCCCTGTGATGAATCAACAATAAACTCAACCGTCCCGGCCCCAACATAGTTCACTGCTTGAGCTGCATTAACAGCTGCTTCGCCCATTACTTGACGCAAGGCATCGGTCATCCCAGGTGCTGGCGCTTCTTCAATAACTTTTTGATGGCGACGTTGCATAGAGCAATCACGCTCGAATAAATGGACAGTATTTCCATGCTGGTCAGCAAAAACTTGTATTTCAATATGCCGAGGACTGGTAATAAATTTCTCTATAATCACATTATCATCTGCAAAACTCGATTTTGCTTCACGCTGAGCACTTTTAAGAGCATGATCAAAATCATCGGCTGAATCAACCAAACGCATGCCTTTACCACCGCCGCCGGCACGAGCTTTGATTAATATCGGGTAGCCAACCAAATCAGCTTGTGATTTTAAAAATTCTGCATCCTGGTTATCGCCATGATAACCAGGCACTACTGGTACACCCGATCTTTCCATTAGCGCTTTTGCAGCATCTTTAAGGCCCATCGCCTTAATTGCATCAACTGATGGGCCAATGAACACAATCCCGGCAGCGTTACAGGCCTCAACAAAATATGGGTTTTCAGATAAGAATCCATAACCTGGATGAATCGCTTGAGCGCCGCTTATTTTCGCTACCTCTATGATCTTATTAATTCGCAAATAACTCTGCGCAACAGGAGCCGGACCTAAGTAATAAGCCTCGTCCGCTAATTCAACGTGTAATGCTGATTTATCTGCTTCGGAATAGACAGCAACAGATTGAATGCCCAATTGCTTGGCGGTGCGAATAACCCGGCAAGCAATTTCGCCTCGGTTTGCGATTAGAATCTTGCTAAACATTGTGGTTATAGCAATTCATTAGTGCTGTTCCGAGTGAAACGAGAAATTTCTTATTCCGAGTTTATGCCGGGATATCCATGGGTTCGCTGGTAGATTAAACGAAGCAAAAGAGCCCAGGAGTCGCAAGGAGATCCCTCGACTTTGCTCGGGATGACCACACAATGAAAATATTTTTTTCATTGTGTGGTCACATTCTAAAGACACCGAACTTGGTGTCAGATATTTGGGCATTGAGGGATGCAGACAGCGACAGTGCTAACACTTCTCTGGATTTTCTGGGATCAACGACACCATCATCCCAAAGTCTGGCGGATGCGTAGAGCGGATGACTTTGATATTCAAATTGATCAATGATGGGCTGTTTGAAGTCTTTTTCGCTTTCCTGACTCCACTCACCTCCTTTTCGTTCGATTGAATCTCTTCTAACCGTTGCCAGAACGCCAGCTGCTTGCTCGCCTCCCATTACAGCTATTCGGCTATTCGGCCAACTCCACAAGAACCTGGGGTCATATGCACGGCCACACATACCGTAATTACCTGCACCAAAACTATTACCAATAATCATGGTGACTTTTGGTACTTGTGCGTTAGCCACCGCTGTCACCAATTTTGCACCGTCTTTAGCAATACCACCTGATTCATATTTTTGCCCTACCATGAAGCCGGTAATATTCTGTAGAAAAACTAATGGAATTTTTCTCTGACAACAAAGCTGGACGAAATGTGCGCCCTTTAATGCTGATTCTGAAAACAAGACACCATTGTTTGCGATAATACCAACTGGCATACCATGTAAATGCGAAAAACCACAAACAAGTGTGTTGCCGAAACGTGGTTTAAATTCGTCTAAGCGCGAACCATCAACAATACGCGCGATAACCTCGCGAACGTCATAAGACTGACGTTGATCGGCCGGAATAATGCCTAATATTTCTGTTGGATCATACTTAGGTGCTTCGATCGCCCGAACTTTGACTGACACTGGCTTTTGCCGATTTAAATTGACTACCACTTGCCTGGCTAATGCTAACGCGTGGGCATCATCGTTTGCCATCTGATCAGCTACTCCAGACAAACGTGTATGCACATCGGCGCCGCCTAAGTCTTCCGCAGAAACCACTTCACCTGTCGCAGCTTTAACTAATGGTGGGCCACCAAGGAAAATGGTTCCCTGATTCTTAACAATAATACTTTCATCAGACATGGCCGGTACATAAGCACCACCAGCCGTACATGACCCCATCACCACAGAAATCTGTGGAATACCTTTAGCCGACATGTTTGCCTGGTTAAAAAATATACGGCCAAAATGATCTCGATCTGGAAATACCTCATCTTGATTGGGCAAATTAGCACCACCAGAATCCACCAGATAAATGCAAGGTAGGTTATTAGCATCTGCAATTTCCTGCGCCCGCAGGTGTTTCTTTACTGTGATTGGATAATATGTGCCGCCTTTTGCTGTGGCATCATTACAAATAATCATGCACTCCTGATCACTGACCCGGCCAATTCCACAAATCATTCCTGCCGATGGTGACGCATCGCCATACATATTATGTGCTGCAAACAAACCAACCTCCAGGAAAGGCGAACCCGGATCTAGTAAACGAGATACTCTTTCTCTTGGTAATATTTTGCCTTTAGAAATATGACGTTCAATTGCTTTCTCTCCACCACCTGCCATTGCTGTTTCAGCCGCATTCTTAATTTGTTCTAAAGATTCTGTTAACGCTTTAGCATTAGCTTTAAATTCGTCAGAATTTGGTGAGATAGAAGATGAGATTACTGACATAGTGGCGTCTCGCTCAAACAAAGGACAGCCTCTCTATCTTCCCATGATAGAGGGAAAAAAACCCAATTCCTGGGCGGTAACACAGTTTGTATCATTTTTAATCTTTGCCATATTTGCATTACACCGTTCCCGCTAACTCCCCCTGATAGGGGGAGAAACATTGATCCCATATACCTCATCAGAACAAGGGGTTCCTCCCCTATCAGGGGAGGACAGGTGGGGTATATTTTCACACCACTATATATTGAAAAACCTCCAATCATTTTGTCTCCTCAAACAGTTCACGGCCAATTAACATACGTCTAATCTCACTGGTTCCCGCACCAATTTCGTATAACTTAGCATCACGTAATAATCGGCCTGTAGGATATTCATTAATGTAACCACTGCCACCTAAAGCTTGAATTGCTTCCAATGCTAGTTGTGTGGCTTTCTCAGCTGCGTAGAGAATACACCCTGCTGCATCTTTACGTGTTGTTTCACCTCGATCGCAAGCTGCTGCAACCGCATAAACATAGGCTCGACACGCATTCATAGCTGTGTACATATCTGCAAGCTTTCCTTGCATCAACTGAAACGTACCTATCGGTTTGTCGAATTGTTTGCGTTCATGAACATACGGCATGACAACATCCATACAGGCATGCATTATGCCTAAAGGGCCGCCAGCCAAGGTCACTCGTTCGTAATCTAAACCTGACATCAAAATGCTTACACCCTTGCTAAGTTCGCCGAGAATATTTTCTTCTGGGACTAAACAGTCTTCGAAAACCAGCTCACAAGTATTTGAGCCACGCATGCCAAGTTTGTCTAGTTTTTGCGCTGTAGAAAATCCTTCGAATTTTTTTTCAACCAAAAAAGCCGTGATCCCTTTTGATCCCGCTTTCGCGTCAGTCTTAGCATAGACAATTAACACACTAGCATCTGGACCATTGGTGATCCACATTTTATTTCCGTTAAGAACATAACCATCCGCAGTTTTAGTCGCATTAAGTTTCATAGATACCACATCTGAACCAGAACCTGGTTCAGACATTGCTAATGCGCCGACATGTTCACCCGAACAAAGCTTGGGAAGATACTTTTCTTTCTGCGCCTGACTACCATTTTTATTAATTTGATTTACGCAAAGGTTAGAATGCGCACCGTAAGACAACCCTATTGATGCCGAAGCCCGGCTAATTTCTTCCATAGCAACTACATGCGCTAGATAGTTCATTCCAGAGCCGCCAAACTCTGGATCCGCGGTGATACCAAGCAATCCAAGCTCACCCATCGCAGGCCATAAATCCGCAGCGAAGGTATTGGTTGAATCTATTTCATCAGCACGAGGCGCAATCTTTTCTTGAGAGAACCGATGCACCATGTCTCTTAAAGCTTCAATCTCTTCACCTAAAGCAAAATTCATTCCTGAATTAAACATACCATTCTCCATAAATTTCATTTGTAATGTGACAGCTATAATTGACACCACAACTTCTACTCGTCATTCCTGCGCAGGCGGGAATCCAGGAAACACAGCCGAAATAACGGGTAAATAAAACTGACAGTGGTTTAGTCAGATGCGTACTCATAAAACCCTTTACCTGTCTTTCGCCCCAAATATCCCGCATCGACCATTTTGACCAACAACGGACAAGGCCTAAACTTGGAATCCCGAAACTCTTCATGCAAAACTTTCATTACCGATAAACAGACGTCAAGGCCAATCAGATCGGCTAGCTCCAAAGGCCCCATCGGATGATTCATGCCCAACTTCATAACTTCATCTATCGCCTGAGGTGTCGCTATGCCTTCATGTAGAGCAAAGACGGCTTCGTTAATCATTGGCACTAAAATCCGATTCGAGACAAAACCGGGACTGTCATTAACTTCGACAGGGGTTTTACCTAACTCCAATGAAACTTGGTGAATTGTTTCATACGTTTCATTACTGGTTTGCAAGGCACGAATTATTTCGATCAACTGCATTACTGGCACTGGATTCATGAAATGCATGCCAATAACTTTATCAGATCGATTAGTTGAAGCCGCGATTTTGGTCAATGATATCGACGAGGTATTCGAAGCCAATAAAGTATTTGGCTGACAAACTTGGTCTAGGCGCTTGAAAACTTCCAACTTGATGTTCAGGTTTTCGCTAGCGGCTTCAACAACCAGATCAACATCAGCAAGCAGATTCACATCTGTTGTGACTGTAATATTTTCCAGCGCACTAGTCTTATCAACTTCGGTGATTAATTCCTTCTTCAATAGTCGATTAAGGCTGTTTTCGATATTTGCTATTCCCAGATTTAAGCGTTCATCAGATATATCCTGCACGATCACCTGATAGCCAGAAGCAGCAAAAATCTGAGCGATTCCATTTCCCATGGTACCCGCGCCAATTACAGCAACACTTTTAATAGACACCTTAACTCCTTGTTTTATTTAAACTATGTGTTGCGGCGATATTGCCCACCAACCTCATACAACAAATTTGAAATTTGGCCTAGTGAACAAACCTCAACCGCATCCATTAACACGCTAAAAACATTTTCACCGTTTAGTGCAGCTTGCTTAACTTCATTCAGTGCTTGTTTCGATTCTTCTTTATGACGCTGTTGGAAATCTCGTAATCGTTTAATCTGACTTTGCTTTTCCTGTTCTGTTGAGCGTGCTAACTCGATTTTTGCTGTTTCTTCACCCGCATCTGGATTAAGAAAAGTATTCACACCAATTATCGGTAATGATCCATCATGTTTGTGATGTTCGTAGTACATTGACTCATCTTGAATTTTGCCGCGCTGATAACCAGTTTCCATCGCTCCGAGCACACCACCACGCTGCGATAAGCGTTCGAACTCCAAAAGCACTGCTTCTTCGACCAACTGGGTCAATTCATCAATAATAAAGCTACCCTGGTTTGGATTTTCGTTCATTGCCAAACCCCACTCATTATTGATAATAAGTTGAATCGCTAATGCACGGCGTACTGACTCACCAGTGGGCGTTGTAATCGCTTCATCATAAGCATTGGTATGAAGACTATTACAGTGATCATAAATCGCAATCAATGCTTGTAAGGTTGTACGAATATCATTGAAATCCATTTCCTGCGCATGAAGCGAACGACCTGATGTTTGAATATGATATTTGAGTTTTTGCGAACGCGAGTTTGCGCCGTATTTATCGCGCATCGTAACTGCCCAGATACGGCGGGCAACACGGCCAATAACGGAATATTCCGGGCACATTCCGTTACTAAAGAAAAAAGACAGGTTAGGTGCAAAGTCATCTATATCCATACCACGCGCTAAATAGGCTTCAACATAGGTGAAGCCGTTTGCCAGGGTAAAGGCTAATTGGGAGATTGGATTGGCACCAGCTTCTGCAATGTGATAACCGGAAATAGAAACCGAATAGAAATTACGCACCTGATGCCTGACGAAATATTCCTGAATATCGCCCATTAATTTCAAGGAAAATTCCGTGGAGAAAATACAGGTATTCTGTCCTTGATCCTCTTTCAAAATATCGGCTTGCACAGTGCCACGAACGTCCATCAGCGCCTTTGCTTTTATTTCATTTAGTTCGCTCTCATTCAAAGCAGCACCTTTCTCAGCAACGGCTTGATCAATACGTTGTTGTATTGCTGTATTCAAGAACATCGCCAAAATAATGGGTGCCGGTCCGTTAATTGTCATCGATACAGACGTTGACGGGCTACATAAATCAAAACCGGCATATAAAACCTTCATGTCATCTAACGTTGCGATCGAGACACCAGAATTACCGACCTTGCCATAGATATCAGGGCGCTCATCAGGATCACAACCATATAATGTAACTGAATCAAACGCAGTTGATAATCGCTTTGCAGTTGAATGCTGAGACAAAGATTTAAAACGTTTGTTAGTTTTAAAGGCATCGCCTTCTCCAGCAAACATACGAGTTGGGTCCTCATTTGTACGTTTAAATCGAAACACACCAGCAACATAAGGAAACTCACCTGGTACATTTTCCAGCATTAACCATTTAAGTTGTTCACCATGATCTTTATAAGCAGGCAAAGCTACGCGCGAAACCGAATTTCCAGATAGTGTTTCTCGTTTTAATTTATTAACGATTTCCTTATCGCGAATTTTTATTATTTGCTCCTCACCTTTATAACGTTCAAGCAGATCATCCCAACCGGATAATAGCGACAATATCTGTTGGCCCAGTTTTGTTTCTTTATCTTCGATTAATATGTCAATCTCTGACAATTCTGCAGACATCGATTCAGCCAGCATTCGTTTAGTTTCAGATAACTGTTGCCGTTCACGTGCGATATCAGCAAGCTCTAGTGCATTAGCTTTATACGCTCTCACAGTTTCGGAAATTTCTGCCAGATAACGTCGCCTGCTAGTTGGAAGTATTTCCTGTTGATTGGTTGAATATCGAGCATTGACATGTGGCAAAGCATTATTAGAAATCTCAAGCCCATGTGCTTTTAATTGCACAATTAAATTTTGATACAAAGCGGTTATGCCATCATCATTAAAACGTGACGCGATCGTACCAAACACGGGCATTTCATCTGCAGCTTGACTAAATGCTTCGCGATTACGTTGTACCTGCTTACAAACATCACGATAAGCATCGCTCGCACCTTTGCGATCAAACTTGTTTATGGCTACTGCATCAGCAAAGTCGAGCATATCAATTTTCTCAAGCTGGCTTTGCGCACCAAACTCTGGCGTCATCACATATAAGGAACAATCAACCATCTGTGAAATGGCGGTATCGCCTTGGCCAATTCCTGGCGTTTCAAGAATAATCAAATCAACACCTGACAACTTACAGGTTGCAATCATGTCAGGAACGCTGTCAGGAATTTCGCTAACCGAATCACGAGTTGCGACTGACCGCATAAATATGTTCGGGTGGTTAATTGAATTCATCCTGATTCGGTCACCTAGTAATGCACCGCCCGTTTTTCGGCGAGTCGGATCAACTGCAATAACAGCGATTCTCAAACTGTCGTTAGAATCCATACGAAAACGCAAAATCACTTCATCAGTCAGTGATGACTTCCCTGCACCACCTGTGCCCGTGATACCTAAAATTGGAATTGATTTATTGAGACGGGCAACTTCATCATGGACAGATAGAATCTGTCCACTAGATGCAGTGTAATTTTCTATTGAAGTGACTAATTTAGCCAGCGCTCGCCAATCGCCGGTTTTAACTTGATCAATGATTTCGTTATCATCTGAACCGCGAGCGAATTGACTTAATTTGATAGTGTTTTGAATCATGCCTTTAAGACCCAATTCCAAACCATCTTCTGGCGAATAGATTCGAGTTACACCGTATTCTTCAAGCAACTTAATTTCTTCTGGAATAATGACTCCGCCTCCACCTGCAAAGATCTTGATTTCTTCGCCGCCCCTTTCCTTAAGCATATCGACCATGTATTTGAGGTACTCAACATGACCACCTTGATAAGAGCTTATTGCTATACCATTCACATCTTCCTGCAAAGCAGCATTAACGATTTCAGCCACACTTCGGTTATGCCCCAGATGAATCACTTCAACGCCAGATGATTGCAAAATTCGCCGCATTATATTAATAGCTGCATCATGGCCATCAAACAAACTCGCCGCCGTAACGAAACGAATTTTTGAAGCAACATCTTGTGACGTTTTGGTGGGCATATCCATACTGATTTCGGGCGTAATACTCGACATCTGAGTCTTTATGAATTAAGATTTTAATTTTAACTATCCTTAACGTTAACGTCAATCATGAATGCTAAATTGAACAGCACTAAAAGTTACTCAATTTCGGACTTGGCAAAGCATTTCGGTATCACCACACGGACTATTCGGTTCTATGAAGATCAGGGCCTACTCTCTCCCGAACGTAAAAACACGGTTCGAATTTACAACGAACGTGATCGAGTTAGATTGCAGTTAATTTTGAGAGGTAAACGGCTAGGATTTTCACTGGCAGAATTAAAGGAAACCCTCACCCTCTACGACACCACACCGGATAAAAAAGTACAGCTTGAATATGTACTTAACGTTATTGATACTCACCGCAATGAATTACTTGAGAAGCAAAAAGATATTAAGCGTACGTTAGCTGACATGAAGAAAGTAGAAAGACGGATCACTGAGAAATTAACAAGCCTGGGTTAAACAAGCTCTGGCCAGTTAGAAGTGCATTTATAAAGTATATATTTCGATAAACTTTTCGACATTCTCAAAAGGATTTTCCTTCAAAGCTTCTTCTTTATTAAAAAACCTGAATTCTAAACATTCGTCTGAAGGAGTGAAATCTAAATTTCTTAATCGAGTTTCAAATAGGATATTACAAATCCATTCGTCAGTATCAGGATCATAGACAGTTAATGAGTAACAAGGGTTTTCGGCTATATATTCGGTTTCCAAGCCCATTTCTTCTTTAATTTCACGCTTTAAGCCTTGCTCAAAGGTTTCGCCATGATCAAGGCCACCACCTGGAATTTCCCATTTCCCTGAACTATCTTTACAAAGCATAAAACGCCCTTGCTCGTCTGTGACAAAAGCTTTGACGCTAACACGGTAATGGCAATCTTTAGTTTGATTCATTTTTACATTAATCCATTTGTAATCCTGAGGAGTGAAAACAGCGTGAGTATCTTCTAACTCTGGCATTATAGTAACCTCATGATAGGCAATAATGATCCATTTCGGGATGATAATGAGTCAAGATGACAAGTAGTTACCAATAACTGATCGCATTGGTGTAAATGCTTTCCATATCAGCTTGGTTGGCCACCTTCGGTGCGTTAGCAATAGCTCGAGATTGGCGAATAGATGATTCTGCCATAGCGTTAACGTCATCTAAACTAAACCCGACACCACTCAAACCATTTGGAGCAGATGTGTCTTTCATTAATTCTACAATTCGATTGGCAACAATTTCTCCAGCGTCATCGGGTGTAGCATCGACTAAATCTGCCCCGAGATGATTGGCAGCTTCAAGATGACGTCCAGGTGCACCTTCAGCCAAATAACGAAAAATTGATGGCGCACTCACCACCACACTAAACCCATGTGGCACAAATGGTGATTCGACTTGATAACCATCTATTGTGATATCTGACATCAAATGCGTTACGCCATAAGACATCGCATGGGGCAAGTGCGTTCCGGAGTTTCCAAAAGCCATACCCGCTAACGTTGCACCCCACATTAAGTTATCACGAGCCTCAATATCGCTTGCATCGGAGACACCGCGAACAAGATAGTTACCAGCAATATCTAATGCCTTCGACGCAGCCATGTCGCTCCAAGGATTAGCGCCTTGCAATAAGGGCCGTTTGCGTGGGTCTTCTATCGCATCCCATTGGGTATAAGCCTTAGCGGTATAACATTCGATTGCATGGCAAAGCAAATCAAAACCGGTTGAAGCAACGATATTTGCCGGCAAGGTTTCCGCGCAGGTTGGATCGACCAATGCTTCGACAGGCAGCATATAAGGGCTACCCAAAACAAACTTGCAGTTCAATTCATTAATACGAATCACAGAAACAGATGTGCACTCTGAACCTGTGCCGGACGTCGTCGGGCAAGCCAGGTGTGGCAACAATGGTCCTGGAATAGCCTGACCACTACCGACTGGAGGGCCAAAGTAATTTAGAAATTCAGCCGGGTATAGCGCATAAGCCATGCCTGCTTTTGCTGTATCGATTGTTGAGCCACCACCGACTGAAACAACACCATCAAAATTTCCAGCACTGATGAACTTGGCGGCTGATTTGATGGTTGTATCATCGGGCTCGATGCGGATATCGCTGAAGATGGCGAAGTCTATTTTTGCGTCTGAGAGAGATTTGGAAACCGTATTAACATAGGCTCCGCTAACTAATGTTGGATCGCAAAAAAGTGCTACACGAGTCATCCCCCAGGTGGATGCACGCACACCTGCTTCAGACAAACAACCTCGCCCGAAAGTTAGCTTAGGCATCATTACAGTAAATGTATCTGTGCCATGATCACAGTGTTGAAAGTATTGACAGCTCATATTCTTATCCTTTGCCTTTCATCCCTTGATTTTGCCACTGGGATCATTAATCGTCATCATGGTTCCAATCATTGTGGCAATTAGTTTTTTACTGCCACCTTGATACGCATACATCTCACCCTCAGAAACTGTGATTGTTCGTCCAGGTTTTTTGACCTTCCCAATCGCTTGAAACCACTCACCTTTTGCTGGTGATAACAAGTTCACTTTAAATTCGATTGTTAGAATTCCAGCATCTTCCGGCATTAATGAAAATGCTGAATAACCGCAGGCACTATCGAGCACAGTTGAAACAATACCACCATGGATAAAATCGTGCTGCTGAGTAAGAAATTTCGCATAAGGAAATGTAATCTCAACAAGCCCAGGCTGCACATCAACCATGCTCGCATTAATCGTTTGCATCACATCTTGACGATTAAAACTATCGATCACTTTTTCTTTATAATTTGGATCATTAATTTTAAATTTTAGACTCATGTTCAAACTAATCCCAGACAAGTCGTTCAATATCGGTAATTTCATTTAGGTTCTTGCCTGATGATAATAACTTATCGTCAATGATATTTGGATAGTGATCTGCTGTTTTTCTGAACTGCGTTTGTGGATGGGATGTTACATCTCCTATATCTGGGATCGGCTCATAACAACAATCAATATCTTTTAATAATACATCCCAATATTGTTGATCTTGCGACTGAAACAATTCAGAAACTTCAGTCTGCAATTTCTGCTGAGGTAATTCATCACTATGTCGATCAACCCACTGCTGCTTAGTCACAGCCAAACAAAAATTTTGCCAAAACTTTGCTTCTAAAGCAGATAGGGTTACAAACTTCTTGTCAGCCGTTTGGTAAACATTATAGTATGCAGCGTCGCCGCCTAACACTTGGGAAATATGTTCTGATTGAACTAGATAATTCCAACTCAATACAGGCTCATACAAACTGGCATCAATAAACGCACCATTACCTGTTCTCGTCCGAGAAAATAATGCAGCTAAAATTGAATTGCTAGCTTGTAGTGCGCCGACATGGTCGGCTAGGGGTGGATAAGTGATTCGTAGCAACTGAGTTATATTATGCTTACTAAGCACTCCAGCGGCTGCGCAATAACCCAAGTCATGCCCTGCCTGCTGTGAGTATGGACCGACTTGACCGAATCCTGTTAAGGCACAGTGAATTAGTTTAGGGTTGATTTGTTTTAGCTCCTCTTTAGCCAAACCGAGTCTGGCAAGCACACCAGGGCGAAATCCGTCAATTAATATATCTGTGTCAGCCAGCAAGTCTTTAAGTTTTAAAATCCCTAACTGGCTTTTTAAATCAATGCGGGCTACTTTTTTACCTTGATTCAGGTATCGATAAGCGGGTGAAATATCTTCATTTTTTTTATTACCGAAATAGCGCATTGGATCACCAGCTGGTGGCTCGACTTTTATCACTTCCGCGCCAAGGTCAGCAAGCATGCGGGAAAGATAAGGTCCGGGGATATATTGTGATAAATCGATGACTCGAATGCTATTTAGTAACATACAGATGTCATCCTGAGGAGCGTTGCGACGAAGGATCTATAAATTTTAAGCTGAATGTTACGAGCTTCCGTACGTATTCACACAGGTCCCTCGACGGGCTCGGGATGACATGAGTTATGTTACGCAAAGAACTTCCTGACGGATCAAAGCTGATGAATTAACATAGACAAGAACTAGATTCCTAGTCATATTTTCTTATGTCCTCGATGACTAAGCCGTCATTATTAATTGAATCAGGTTTAACAAACTCAACTTCGCCTCGGACTTTACAGACGTCACGAATACTATCAGCGATGGTTTGTTGTAAATCTTCACTGGCTTGAGCGGTTTCACAATAAAGCGTCATTTGATCGGTTTGCTCAATCCAATCAATGACTAATCTTGCTCGGCTTACTTCTGGGTGTCTCTTTACGACTTTATCGATTTGTTCAGGGCGTACAAACATGCCTCTGACTTTGACAGTCTGATCAGCCCGGCCCAACCAACCTTTAATACGTTGGTTAGTGCGCCCACAAGGACTTATCCCATCCATGATTGCCGACAAATCACCAGTAGCAAAACGAATCAATGGATAGTCTGGGTTTAAGGTTGTCACTACCACTTCCCCTATTTCGCTATTAGCAACAGGGTCACCCGACCCTGGCCTAACGATTTCCAAGTAGACTCCTTCGTCGACGATCAAACCTGAGTCCGCCGATGACTCATAAGCTATCAGACCTAAATCAGCGGTGGCATAACATTGAACTGTGTTAATGCCTTTTTGGTCAAATAAATTTCGCAGTGATGGTGGAAAAGCCTCACCGGCAACCATTGCTTTACTAATACTGCTTACATCTGCATCCAATTCATCTGCTTTTTCAAGAATGATTTTTAAAAACGACGGTGTACCGATATATGCATTCGGTTTCAAATCATTAATAGTTTGAATTTGTAAATCCGTTTGACCGACGCCAGCCGGAATAACAGTGCAACCCAACGCATGACAACCGGTTTCACCCATCATTCCTGCTGGACTTAAATGATAAGAAAAACAGTTAATCGCTAAATCACCTTGCCTAAACCCTGCGGCATAAAGCGACCGAGCAAAGCGCCAGTAATCTGCGCGTTGAGTACTTGGTTCATAAATCGGACCAGGAGAGGCAAAGATATTACCAACCTGCCCTTCACTAATTGCTGCCAGACCTCCGAAAGGAGGAGAAGTAATCTGTTTTTCTTGCAACTCAGATTTTCGAGTTAGTGGTAACTCAAATAACTGCTCGAATGATGTTATTTTTTCAACGTTAATATCACTAAAATGGTGTTGATAGAAAGGTGTATTTTCTCTGGCCTGTGATATTTGTGTGTCTAGCATTTTAAGCAGTAGGTTAGAACGATCTGCTGCTGGCATGACTTCTAATTCATCGTAGTGATCAGACATTTTTTATCTTCACCTGATTTATTTCGGGGTTCTTAAACAATCAATCACAATAAAATCTCGGAGTGAACATGAGAAACTGAGTTTTTACTTTCTGGATTCCCGCTCCCCACCTTCGTGAGGACAGGCTTGCGGGAATGACGGATAGGAAATGATTTAATCGCAACATCTAATTATGCCAACCAACGTTTGCGTCTACGATATGACTTAACATTGCGGAAGTTCTTTTTATCACCACCACTGAGCCCAAGATAGAATTCTTTGACATCTTCGTTCTCGGCTAGATCTTTTGCCTCACCATCCATGACTACTCGGCCATTTTCAAGGATATAACCATAGCTAGCGTAACGCAGCGCAATCGACGTATTTTGCTCGGCCAGCAAAAAGGTTACTTTTTCAGTTTCGTTAAGCTGCCTGACAATTT